>QZLH01000023.1:196041-210285 GCA_003833135.1 Oehlia diaphana
AAAAATGTGATACAAACATAAAAGGAAATAAGCAGGGGCTAAATTATAGTGACGTAGGTGGAAGGAAGGAAAAATGCATGGGTTAAACCGGTACTACAAATTTATCTAGTTCTGTACAATAAATAGTCCTTCGCTACGCTCCGGACAATTAGATTAAATTAATGTACCACAAAAATATTGTATAACGTGATATTTTTAAAAATAAAGTATCAACAAAATTTAAATTTAACATGAAGTCGCGATCTATAAACTATTTAAAGTATTTTATTTATACAGCTATTTGGAAATTTTAAACGAAGTGGTACAATAATTATGGAAGTCACTGTATTTTTGAATATTAAATTTCAGAATTGCGACGAATGAGTTTAAGTTAGAAGTTAATACTATAAGTTAAAATTTATTGCTAAGGTATGGTAAGTTACGTTACACTATTTTATTGTAACATAAATTAAAGATGATAAGAATTAGAATGTGAAGAAAATGAATTTAATTAAGATTAGGGATGTCAAAAAACATGTTTTAAACACGTTTAAAACATGAGCACTTTATTAGCCTTTACTACATAATACATATTTGCTCTTCTGATGATGATCTTCCACAAGAAATAATTTTAAAAAAGCCGTTTTGTCACTAAAGGTTGCTAAAAAGGTTGTTTATTGATTAAAATATAATTACACCAATAATCATGCCGATCAGCTTTATAAAACAATAAAAAACTGATTTAAACAATCTTGGTGGGTTGGTTAATTTTCGCTGTATAAATTTATACATTTTAAACTTGGCCAAGATTAAAGTAATGCTGGTCAAATTTTCATAATTCTAGTAAATATATAAATTTAATGTTACATTAAGTCTAAGTTACGTAACGTAGGGCGTCCTTAACGTACAGTGGGGTATACAATTTTAACGTACAAACTGGCCCGAGTTTAGGGGGTTATGCAATTGCACGTGATAGCGTTAACGTTAATTCCGGCCAGTTTGTACGTTAATATCGTACACCCTCACTGAAACCTCCGTAAGGCAACGTAACGTGACGTAACGATTAGTAGTACTTTATTTTCGTTATGATATACAGTAGTCCAGATATAGAAATTGCATTCAAAAAGATTCTGAAGAAATGTGATGGCATTACGTGCACTTAAAATTAAATTTTTAAGTCGGTAACATAATTTTACTGTTAGTAAGTTGAAAATCGTCTGGGTATTGAGGCTTGGAAAATTTACTTTTTATAAAATAACAAAAATGAAAATTAATTTATTGGCAATGTTAATTTTTCAATAAAAAGTTATTATGGCGCACAATTTATTAAGTCTTTCTGTGATAATCGGGCTTTATTAAATTATTTAATGATAAGCAAAAATATCGTAAATTTATATTTACTATCATACATCTTGTGAAAAATATTATATGATCGGCAAAATTTGAAAGTTAACCGGATAACTTTTTTACGTAAAGTATCAAAAAAAATGAGAGAGATTATAATATTTTTCATATTTCAAATAAAAGAACTCTGAATTAATAATATAAAAATAAAAATTTTTAATACCAAATTTATCAAATTAATTCAAAAACAGATGATATTTACACAATTGATCATTGTAAATAAAAACTTCGACAAATAAATGACGTAAAATTTATTTAACGATAAAATTTCGGAATTCGAATTTACCACGTATCGTATCTGATTTTGGATATTTGTATGAAAAAAAAGGTATTATTCAAAATTGATTGTTTCCAATTTGTGGATTCTGTAGAATCTCACGTGCCCTCACGATATTACCTGTTACAGCAGGATTGATAACACAATTATTAATTCGAACTTGTATTTGATGAGATTTCTATAGATAATTACTTAAATTTTATAAAATGAATCGCAATTCAGACTAGATTATCGTTTTTTTTTATGCATTTCGTGTTATCGATTAATTTACCACCCAAAGATGTATTTTATAGTAAACTTAACAATGCAAAACCTCTCGGATTAAGTATCAAAAGTTAAACCAAATAAACTCCGAATGAATAATATAAAAATAGTTAAAATTTATACATCACGTGATCCTTAATAGCATAAAGATTTCGGATATGTCCGTTAGATATTGGTGAAGGACTTAAATAATGACGTAAGGAAGCCAATCAACCAAATTAAACTTTTTAAATGATAAACATCATGTACTCATTGACGAAAAAGGTATTATTCAAGTTTGACAATTCCTTCATTTACAGTTAAACATAAACAGATAAACAGCAATTCTCACGTGACCTTTGGTCTGACAAATGTTTTTTATTCCAATCATAATTTTATGACAGATAAACACTAATATGCTATCAGGTTAAAAAGTTATTAAACAGGTTTAAATTTCAAATATTTAAAGGGTTCAAAAAGAAATTTACAATTTATTTTTCCGTCTTTCATAAAAAAATTCTTAAAAAAAATGGAAGCTTTCGAAAAATTTCAATGTGGTTGTAAATGCGGTTGCTGCTGCGGTTGTGGTTGTAAACAAAATCCTCAGATACTATTTCCAGTAGCGTCTTATCAACCTTACCAAACTATCGTTCAGTCGAATATTGGATATGAAAACCAAAACTTTAACAGTGAAATTAATGAAATTGATTTACATGAAATAAATGCTCAAATTAATTTACAAATATATAATGAAATAAATCGTCATAATAATCATCATATGAATAATAATAACGAATGGTCAAACGAAACGATCACGACCAACATCAATACAAATTCAGAATCATTAAATAATGATCATCTTAATGGCGGACCAAAAATGAACAAAAGAAAAAAAAATTATAAAAATAACTTAAATAATTCAACTAATCATAATCCATATTATAATATTCGTGCCGAAAATAGTATTAAAAAAAAGCAATTTACATTCAACTTGTATTGCTTACCTTATGAGGATTTATCACCAAAGATTCCAAGAAAGTAAGTGATGTGTACGTAACACAATTTAGTTCGTTGCAGTATATCAATAATAATTATTTTTTTTTTTTGATTTTTTTTCAAAAATTATTAGGACTGCAGAATTGCGTAGCGCCGGTTTAATAAAAAGATTAACCATTTCCAATGATGATTTAAATGACGAAATCAAAAATGTGATTGAAGAATTATTTCCATGTTTGAAAGGTAAAACCTGGAAGTTCTTTCGCTGTAAGACGACATCAGACCTTGAAGTCGCCAACGAACCAGAAATCGGATGGAATGTCGGTGCATTAAAAATGTACGGTAATTATTATAAATTATTAAGAATTTTTATTTTATTTAGAATTAAAATTTATATTTTATTTAATTTATTAGTATTTCGGGTTCCAGGAAAAAGATTTATTTAGGAACGATCATTTAAAACTAAAGTAGTACAGTAGTTATTAAAACTCCTTAGTGTTACAATTCACACACGATGAGCCATCTTGTTTCCTATTTAAGATTTTGTTTATTTTTTAATTTTTTTTTTTCTGTTTTTCATCACGTTACCTTTTATCGCAAAATAAGAATTTTATACAAAAAAAAAACCGGGACAATGTATTAATAGTAAACAAATAAAAAAAAAAAATTCAAAATTTTTTTCTTTTGTTATTTTGTCATTAATAACTAAACAATATGTTGAAAAAAAGCATTATTTCAAATATTATAGAATTTAAAGAATATCGACATGAGAAATATATAATAAAAACCGGATTGAAATATGAATGTTTATTTGGTTAAATAAAGAAAATTTATTATCTATTGTTGTACAAGGAAAGTTTTAAACTTTGATTAAATATACAGATTTTCCCTTTTAAAATGAATATTTTAACGAAGAAAAGCAAGTAAATATATACTTATATACTTACAGTACATATACAATATAATTAATCTATATTTAGTAAATCATGAATATTGTAATTATATGTTTTGAGAATTCTCTGTTACCGTAGTTTTTTTGTATACTTTGTATCAAATTTACAAAGTAAATATTGTTATTACTTATTTTTATTCCATAAATAACATTCAACAGGTTTAATTTGAAAATATCAAGATTTTATTGGTGTTTAAAATTTAAATAAAATTGCTTAAAAAAGATGAGGTCATACGATATTACAATTGTTACATGCGTATTACGTACGTTAGTATAAAGAACTGAAAAATAGGGAGATAAAAAATTTAAAAAAAATTTAATTTAAACAATATTAATTTTAATCATTTTTTCTTTTCGTTAACTAAAATGGAAATTATCATAATGCGAAATATTAAATATGCAAGGACCCAAAATTCTTGAATGATAATCCAAATCAATCTTCATTCTGCCAATAAATCCTTTTATTTCCTTATTTGGAACTGTTTTCTTATTTTATTGGGGGGCGTCGATCATTTATAGATAAAAAAGATAAAAAAATTCTTTTTTTTTCATGCTTCTTTTATTCTTTTAATTCATATAATTTTTTACTTTTGCAAATTTCCTTTTTTGTAACTTGATCCCTGATTAAGTAATAATAAATTATATAAAATGTTATGTACTATATAAAAAAAAACTCGTTTAAATAACTGATATCTATTCGGAAAGAACCGAAAAGAGTACAAAGATAACATGACTAAGCTAAACTCTTTATTAATAGTAAACGCATAAATGTTCTGCGTGATTAAAAGAATATTCTTTAACTTTTTTCTATAACTATAACAACAACTAATTCATTTCATTGATGATAAATTATTTGACTGAAATTTTCACGGCACAACACCAACTATATGTTATATTGTGTAATGCATATTAATATATTAATACTATTATTTATATAAACATTTTGGGTCATTTAGATGCAAGTCAAATGGTGAAACAAAAAAAATAACTACAATAACAAAAAATCAATCCATTATTCAAATCGGCAAAAGTGTAACACCGATAAAGAATTTTTGATAAATGTAAGTAATAAAAATCATTAGCAGTTATTTTAACAGATATAAATTCTTTTTTGAGAATATTTAGAATATCTTTGATTATTTAATCATCAGAAACGCCTGTTTGTTGGATAATTTCCGATATTTCGTTTCGAAGAATTGTTTGAGTCATTTAAAGAATTGTGAGTCATTTGACAATTTTCAATTTACAAATTTTTATCAAACCAATAAAATTCCTCATCAATAACATGCTGTAAATCATGATAAGAGCTGGGAGTTTCTGTGGGAAAAAAAATTTTTTACTTTCATGAATTATGATGGTTAAATGTGTGACAAGATTGTGGCTAATACGGCAGCATTTGTAAATCTTAATAACGAATGTAAAATTTAGTGTAAACAAAAAACTAAGTTTTATTTTGTGTGGCTCCTTCATAACACCAATAATATTGAGGCTAAACCTAATGTCTTAATGCCCTACGTAAATTGTGTACCATTTATGATCTCATACTATTATTATTATTCCTTATTCAATTATAAATGCACTAGCCATGTCTAGTTGCAAAAATTTATCTGGAAATTTTCATGTTATGTTTACTTTTTTGTAACAAGAGTTTAAATATTTTGATAATATGATACGCGCCACAACAGATATAGAATGGCTTGCCAAAAAAAAATAAGTCTTTTTATATATCTTAGTAATCATTAAAATTATTGTTTAGATTTTTCTAATCAACATTTTTTTTTTTCTTACATCTTTGAAGTATGTGTAGTTTTGAGCAGATAACTATATAACTATAATTTCACCAAAATTAGCAATAACCTACAATGGAAAGTAAGTATTTAAACAGCTTAAAAAGTATCAAGAATCTTTTTTTTTTCACCGCTTCATCACTTCAAATAAAAAAAAAAAAATGAATAATTATATATACCCTGATTTATGCAGTTGTGAATATACGATCGTGGCGTACTATATATGTCTTAAGTGCTGTAAAATAGTATTATATACACCACCTATATTTTCAAATAATCAAATATATCATAATGGATCAACAGCAGCAGCATATCCAAATCAAAGTTTTTTACCATCAGCCGTGTACCGTCATCAGGATATCGCGCTAGACGAAATTGAATATACTATACTAAATAACGTAAACGAACCTGAAGGGGCACAAGCCACATATCCAGCGACACTAACCACGCCTCAACCATCGTTTACGCCTGCTGTAGATCCTCAACAAAGAAAGGTTGCTAAGAATAAAAATAGACACGACCCATATAATATTCCCACTAAAGTTGCACGTAATAGGAACAAAAAAAAACCT
Source organism: Oehlia diaphana (assembly GCA_003833135.1). Classification (NCBI taxonomy): domain Eukaryota; kingdom Fungi; phylum Glomeromycota; class Glomeromycetes; order Glomerales; family Glomeraceae; genus Oehlia; species Oehlia diaphana. Next base: position 202,252 of record QZLH01000023.1, read on the forward strand.
ATTAATTTTGAACTTACTTTTGTTGAAGATATTGACCAAAAAAGACCTATACCTAAAAAGTATGGTATTTGTTATTTTTCCTGTTATTTGGTTTTTTTTTTTTTTAATAAATTTCCTTACCTTTTTTTTAAAAATATATATATATATATAAATAAAATTAGATCTAAAAGGGTAAATCATTGTTTCGAAATTGATTCGAGAGACGATATTAAAAATTCTGTTGAAAATATTTTTCCCAAATTAAAAAATAGGGCCTGGGAATTTCTTAAATGTGAATCATTTAAACTAGTACCCGCTAATATCCAATTGACTATTAGCGAATTAGAAGGGTAAAATGTTTAAAAATTTTTTAAAATTTTTTTTTTTTCTTTACCTATTATGAAAAATGGAAATTAATAAAAATTTATTAATTGTGATATTGTTACATTGTTTTTTTTTTTTTTTAGAATTTCAGGTTCCAGGAAGAGATTATACATAGGTTTAAAAAATATAAACGCGTGACACAAACTAAGCAGGTTTTCGGAGGTTTATTTTTATTATTATTATTACCCCGCATCCTGAGAACGCATCTATTATTATTATATATCATAATTACCCCACATCCTGAGAACGCATCTATTATTATATATCATAATTACTCCACATCCTGAGAACGCACCAAAACGTCGGATATGTCCGAAAAAATCTTGTATTAACTAGCACATATTTAGTTTATATATATAGTTTTTTTTATTTTTTTAAGTAATTGATAGTTTTGTACAAAAAAAAAAAAAATATCTCTTTATTTGATTATTTCCTTTTTAATAAAAGGTGTATATATATATATATATCAAAATGATTTAAACACGGATTTCTATTTTTGTTTATTTTTGTATTCAATATGGGTCGGACGGATTTACTTGATTTACCTAAATCCCATTATAACACAAACCTGTCGACATTCACGATTATAATCCCGAAACTGAAATACAAATTTGTGAAAATTAATTCTTCCCGACACTCATTATCCCATATTTATTATCCCGACATTCATTACCCGACACTCATTATCCCGACACTCATTATCTCATATTCATTATCCATATTTATTATCCCGACACTCATTACCCAACACATACATTATGCAAAATATTATAAAATCATTACATATGAATAAAAAAAAAAATATTAATTATTGTAATTTTTGCAAAACATTATACATATTTAATAATAAATATAAATTATTACAATAAAAAAATTAAATTTACAAATTTATTAAATTTATTATATTTAAATAAAAAAAACATTAATTGTATAATAAAAACAAAATATATTTTGTGCAAAGTATAACATTAGAAAAAAACGATTTAGTGCTGAGATAATTAGTACGGTAATAATTAAAATTCAGAATTTTTGAATTTTCGGGATTATAATTTGTCAGGATTGAAAGTTATACCGGGATTCCCGATCGTCGGGATTTTGAAATGCTCTCGGATTTTTGTGAGAAATGAACGTCATAAAAATAAAATAAAAATTTCGTACTACTCACTAGCAAATAAAATTTAGAACCATAAATAGTTAATAAATAACCTACAGTACCACATGCAACGTTTAATCAGCTTCAAAATATCCACTGCTCGTATCTGGCAAACGGGATTAAACATCACTCCCGGTCTATATAGATTTACACGCACGTAATAAACTTTATGGATTACGTTTTATGAAATCTTGCCGGTATAAACTTTCGACGCCCCCAACCTACCCACCTAAAATAGGAAATTTTATATATACTGTATATGAACCCCGTGTGTAACCTAAACATATATTGTACGAAAATAATATGCTGAAGAAGCGAAATTAATTGTTTCTTTAAATTATATAAATTGAGAAGTACTGAAGTACTTTAACTAAAATTTTTACCATATTCCTCTGTAACTAAACTATCCTAAATATTACTTTACAAACAAACATTTATCATTTGTGATCGGATCGGGTATTACAATAATTTGTATCCTTTACAAATTTTACTTATCATTGATTGTATGATTGTCTATAATAAGATTTAGTAACCTGAATTAATCATTAATATCATTAATACAGGCCAAAATAGTAAGGTGACACAATTCCAAGGATATTGACACTACAATTTATCATTCAACCATTCAGCAATGAAGTTATCGATTCTAACCAATCGTTAACACTAGAAACCCTTTTTATTAACTTAGATTATATTAGAAGTTTCCAATACTATAGACATGATTTGAATTGTATCACTTACAGTTATTGATAGGTTTCATTACTACGCCATTAAAAGGATACTGAACCAAAAAAATATCTCATTTATCTATATTTGATTACATAAAAAGAAATTTTCGTTAGAAACATATTCGTAAATGAAAGAAAATAAGATTGAATGTGTAAAATGAAAGATTGAATGATGTGAAATGAAAGAAAATAAGATTGAATATGTAAATGAAAAAAAAAATGAACGTGTAATATAAGATTTATTTTCCAACTTTTCTATTTAAGAGTCCTAATATCATTTTTATTATCCTGAATTAATTCATGGATTCTTTTATTCAAAGTATCAAGAACGGTATAAAATTATTCATTAATTTAATAAAAAAACTAATTAATTCATAGTAACGAGAAATTTGAAATATGTGATCTTTTTGATATTAAATGTAAAGTAAAAATATTTTCAATGAAATTTCAAAAAATTGGACTAGTGGAAATAATAATATTGATAAATTTATTCAAGATACTCAATTATCATCACATGTTGGACATGAACCATTAGAATGGATATCTTATGATAAGAATTTATGATGTAAAATATATTGCAAAAGGTGGATTTGGAAAAGTGTATAGAGCAAAATGGATTGATGGATATGTAGATGAATGGGATGATGAAAATCAAAATTGGAAAAGAAAAAGGTCAAAATAAATTTGTGGCTTTAAAAAGTTTAAAAAGTTCGAAAAATGTTACATTAGAATTTATGAATGAGGTATAAATTTTAGTGACCCTTTTTTTGAAACCTTTTTTACTAAAATATTATTGTGTACTATACTATTATTTTTTTAGGTCATATTACATCATTAAGTAAATAATGTATTTTTTATTATAAGGCTTTATGGAATAACCAAAGATCCGGAAACGGGAAAATCTTATTATGGTCTTAGACTATGCAGAAAATGGAAATTTAAGAGATTATTTAAATAAAAATTATCATAATTTAAAATTAATTATTTACAGTACATAACATTGCATTTGGATTTGAACTTATTCATGAAGAGGGATTATACTTCATATGGATATTGAAGGTCGTAATACGTACAGTATATAACTGATATGGGATTATGTAAACCTGCAGATTACAATTATAATACTTTAGAACGAAACTGTGTATATGATGTATTGCCTTATATAGCCCCTGAAATTTTACGATATCAAAATTATACCCAAGCTGCTGATATTTACAGTTTTGGGATAATTATATATGAAATAATTTCCGGGTTACCCCCATATTATGATGTAAGACATGATGAAGATTTGGCAATAAAAATTTGTCTCAGGACTTTGACCAAGCTTTAATATTAAAGTACTCCAAATAATTGTAGATTTAATTAAAAGATGCTTAGATTCAAATCCATTAAATCGAGAAATTCATAGAATTTTTCGAATTTTCTGATGGATTACAAATACAAGTTGATGAAGTAGAAAAAAGAATCAATTAACAGTATACCTTTAATTACTAGTTTTATCACATACATCTTCTGGAACTATTTATATAAGTAGATTACTCAAATTTAATAATCTTCCTGAACCAAGAAATTCTATTGTCACGAAATATTCAGGTAAACCAATAAAAATCAATTTTTCAAAAAAAAAAAAAAAAATTTTTTTCTTTTAAAAATTAATAAAATATTATTTTTTAATAGAATCTTTTACAAATTAATGTCTCCGATAAAAAATAACAAAGATTTTATCACGCGGGTAACTTTGATTAACTTTAAAGGGCAAAGCATTTTGTGAGTCTTACAATAAAAAAAAAAAAAAAAGAAAAGAACGTTATCACCATCTGTGAAAATACAATCAAAAATGGTTCCACCATTTTCGTTTTTTATCCGGTTTTGTCCGATTTTTGACCTATTTTCGGTTTTCCTTTTCTTTCTTTGTTTTTTTTTTTTATATTCAAATATAACTGGCGCACACTATTTTTTGAAAAACGACAATTTATTATAAACCGATGCGGTTCATCAGTTACTGTTAATCATATAAACTTTATTAAATACGTCATCGATGTACAAAACGATTATTAAACACATGGTCACACTTAGGACGAAATAAATATCCCTTTACTGCGATAGGCAGAATGATGTATAAATGCATTCACGTTTAAATTATAATCTATTACATAATATAATTACATAATATCGGCGAAGTAATATTAGATCTCATTTCTCGCGAAAATGTATACAGGACAATTTAACTAAATATAATAATTATGACTACTAAATTTGGTAATATGAGGAGATTGATAGACAATTTGTATTATGTATAACATACTCTTTTTATTATTATTTATCCGTAAACAGAAGTTCATAAAATTTCAAAATCGGTTAAAGCGTTTATAAAATAATTTAAAGGAATACAAATTCAACGATAATATTGATAAAATAATTCAAATGAATAAAAAAAAAAAAATTTTTCTATTTTATATGATAAAATATTAATCAATTTTCACAATAGATAAATAGTGAAACAAATAAATTATAACATGAATAAAAAAGTTAAGTAAAATACTTTCAATTATTTTTAACTAATAAGAATTTTGAACTCCAAAAAAAGTTACAATATTAAACATATTCAAAATTAAATAAATATTGTATTATGTAAACTTGTTATGCATTTTTGTGTGATTATTCCTAAGCCAATATCATAATTTTTCGAGGCTGAAATTTTTTTTTTAAAGTTTTAAAATTTAAATTTAATTTAAATTTTATTAATTTATTGTTTTATGAAACCTTACATGAAAAAATTAATTAAATAAAGTATAATAATATAAAGAAAAATGAATTTCTTGAATTTCTTTCAATTAAAAAATAACGCAATGTTACATTATCATTCATCAGATAATTTGTTTTTTTTTTTTTCATTTGAGCACTCAAAATACTAAAATAAGCATCCCATTACATATAATATCTGGTTATACACAATGTTGATACTGTACATTTATTAGTCATACTATCTGCTATTACATAAGATATTTTGACAGATGATTTGTTGTATGATACTTTATAAAAAGAATAGACATTGAATTTATTGGATTATTTATTATCTATAAACTATGAATTAGAATTACAGGGATGCGAAAAAAATAAAAAAATTATTTAAATAGAGCAAAGTCTTTCTCATAAATATCACGAATTCTTTTTCTCTCATAAAAAAAAATAAAAAAAAACAAAATGAATAATCATTCCCATTGCGAACATATTATAGCATGTCTTAAATGCAATGAATTATTATCACTACCAAGTGAAACAATATCAGAGAATACTACTAAAGTCACATATCCGGGTCAAAATTGTGTGAATTTTCTTTACTGTGGTGAATCATATTTCGCAAATTTATTAAGTGTATTTGAACCAACACGGGACACATTTCCAAGTTTACCTTCATTATTATCATTTACTCCAACTAACGAACATCAAAGAAAAGTTATTAATAATAAAAATAGGCACGTTCCATATAATATTCCCACAAATTTTGTACGTAATGAAAACAAAAAACCTATTAGTTTTGATTTAATTTTTGTTGAAGATATTGATGATAAAAGACCAATACCTAAAAAGTAATTACTTTGTTTGTATTTTATGTATATATTTTGTTCTCTTAATTAAATTTCCTTTTTTTTTTAAAAAAAAAAAAATTACCAGACCTGAAATAGTAAAACATTGTTTTGAGATTGATTCTAGAGAAGAAATCAAAAAATCTGTCGAAAAAATTTTTTCTAAACTAAAAGATAAGGACTGGGAATTTCTTAGGTGTGAATCATTTAAACTAATACCTGCTAATATTCCATGGACTATTGGAGAATTAGAAAGGTAAATATTACTTATTTATGAAGAATTTTATATTTTTTTTTTTTTAAAAAAAAAAAACTTACAAATTTATATATTATCATAGAATATCGGGTTCTAGGAAAAAGTTATATTTAGGTTACAAAAAACGACCGTACTCATGAGAAAATTAGTTTTTTGATTTTTATCTTTTTCATTTTTCATTTTACGAAATCATTAGAAATCATGCAGTAATATTTAATCCCTCGTTGTTATTTATTTTTAGTTTATTAGTTAAAAACTCGAAAATTTTCTTGTTAAATCATTGAAATTAATTGTATATATATATACACTGTATTTGTTATTAATTATAAACAATAATCCTCAAATACAATTTTCTTATAATATCTATAAGTCGAGAGTAGCGTAGGACTATTAATGGTAGTGGTATGAAGTTACGGTACGTTTCGCCTAAGATTTCACTGGAGGACTTTTCACAGAAGCCATTTCATCGAAAAGATCTTTCGCTGAAGGGACATTTCTTCAAATGGAAATTTCGCTGAATAGACATTTACCGAATCCTTTTCTCCAAATCAGATCATCCCCGAAATCTACTTCACCGAATAGGACATTCCGCAAAAAATGTTAGCGATTGACATTTTATCAATCTAATTACCCGATTTTTTATTAATAAATATTAAACCATAAGTAGAAATAAACATAAATATCATATGGAAAAAGTATGATTTGAAAATTTTCGGCGAAATGACTTCGACAAAAAAAAATCCTTCGGTGAAATATTCATTCGGTGAAATGTGTTTTTGATGAAATAAACTTTGGCGAAAAGTCGGGATACCGATACCCGTGGTATGATGGTATCACATAAATTTTAGGTTATCCCGGTTATCCCCCTATTTTTTATTAAACGCGACAGACTTTAAAAGGTTTAGTTAATAATTAATTAAAGTCTGTTGTCATTTGAAATTACTGTATAATAATGTACCCAGGTATTATTCAAGAAAAGGCTAGTTAGATTGAATAGGAGAGGGGTACTATATTTTGGTCAAATATCAACAAAATAAAATACTTTTGATGCCGTGAAAATTAAAAATCACGTGGAAGCGAAAATTTTATAAATTTTTTTAGTTATATACTACCGTACTACTACCGTAATGTTTCATCTGCTAATAAGTGATCGCCTTAGCCCTTGAGAAAAATACTACAATTAAATTATGAATCCTGCGAAATTTTATTATATAAAATTTCACGTATATAATATCTTGGCATTTAATAACCTTTTTTTTTCTGAAATTATTTATAAGCAAATAAATTTCCATCTTTTATCTAATATTATAAAAATGAAAGAAGTATTATCATGTATTCATTCGAATATTCAGCGCTAAAAATATCAGTGAATTTTGGACCCTTGAAAAACACGTGAAAAAGCTCAAAAATCAAAGAAAAATGTTAATGGTACGTAAATTTCGAATTAAATTTGATAAATTTACCGCCAAATTCTTGATTTCTACCACACGCTTTATTAAGAAGTTAGTATACAACAGTACATAGCAGATAGTTTACACACACTCACAATGTTATATAATTGTCACGTTTACAATCATATTTTATAAAATTATAAAGTTATAAAATTTAAGAGTTTTGTAAGTTAAAATTTCAGAAGAAATATTTATTATAAAATAAGAATATAAGAATATTATAATAATGTATAAAATAAAACTACCCGCATTAAAGGGAGAATAGATAGAAAATATGTAAGAGAATAGGAAAAAATAAAGGGTGAATAGATAGAAATATGTAAGAGAATAGAAAAAAATAAAGGGTGAATAGATAGAAATATGTAAGAGAAAAGAAAAAAATAAAGGGTGAATAGATAGAAATATGTAAGAGAAAAGAAAAAAATAAAGGGTGAATAGATAGAAATATGTAAGAGAATAGAAAAAAATAAAGGGTGAATAGATAGAAATATGTAAG
>QZLH01000023.1:211121-242427 GCA_003833135.1 Oehlia diaphana
GTAAGAGAATAGAAAAAAATAAAGGGTGAATAGATAGAAAATATGTAAGAGAATAGAAAAAAATAAAGGGTGAATAGATAGAAATATGTAAGAGAATAGAAAAAATAAAAGGTGAATAGAGAATCGTAAAATACTACAACTATGAACTATGAACTATAATATAATTGACGTGAATTTGTGCCAATACTACAAATTGGATCTATAAAACTTAAAATATAATGGATAATGAGATAAAATAAAATAAGACAATTTGTGCCAATATCACAAATTGGAAATATCTCTTATAAAAGAGGACACGTTTTGTGCCAATATCACAAATTGGAAATATCTCTTATAAAAGAGGACACGTTTTGTGCCAATATCACAAATTGGAAATATCTTCTTATAAAAGAGGACACGTTTTGTGCCAATATCACAAATTGGAAATATCTTCTTATAAAAAAGGACACGTTTTGTGCCAATATCACAAATTGGAAAAATCTTCTTATAAAAGAGGACACGTTTTGTGCCAATATCACAAATTGGACAATAAGTCTTTTTAAAGTGGGGCCGAATGAAATCTAATAAACATAAATCTATAATAAAATTTTGAAAAAGGAGACCATCGTTCCTTATAACTTTGTTTCACAAAAGTGAAACAAAGTTATGAATTGATTTTATAAAATAAAAGAAGGACACCATCGTTCCCAATAACTTTGTTTCACATAAAGTGAACAAAGAACTAACTGAATATATTCAATTAAAAAAGAACACCATAACTTTGTTTCACATAAGGTGAAACAAATTGAAAAAAAAATGTCTAAAATGAATAAAATAATAAGAAAATTAAATGAATAAAATAATTTAAAGAACCAGAATATAAAATAAAATTAATCCATTAACGTTGAAGATGCATGAAGGTTTAGCTGTCCCATGTCGTCCACACTGTTCATACATTATATATATATAATTTTTTTTTTTTTTTTTTCCTAGGGAATAATTAATGCGTATCACAGACCCGTTATTGCCTTAACACTTCAATACGAGATCAAAACTACATCCAACTCAACGGGAACCTCTTTCCGAAGACACTATAATCGATAAGCCGGTACTAAAAAATCGAATTTCTTCTTTCGTCGATAAGTAGTGGGTGTGACGTGATGGCGCAGCTCGTCCGAACTCAAATGGACATTTATATTTATATTGAATATATTCGCTTCACTTATTTTGGCAAACGATGGGTTTTTTTTTTTGAATGAGATATTTTTGTGAAATAATTTGTAAAATAAATTTTTTTTAAAAAAAAAAAATAACAACAGTGAAAAAAAAAAAGTTCCAGATAAAATTTCATTTAACCTTTCATTATATATGATTTGAAGAGGTAACAAATTTAGCCGAATACACAATGTGTTTGGTGCGATGAAATTACAAATGAGGTCAATTATTTAAAAATTAAATAATTGAAAATTGCATATTTCTTTGTTTCAATGTCATATTGTAGGGTATACAGACTAACCATCTTTGTATAACAAGGGAAAATTCCACATGATAAAGAGTAGATCAAAAGTAAGGATTATTTTTAAAATGGATTATTTATATTTGCCAACTCTATATTAATGCTATCAGCATCTGATTTCACCTGTTTCTTACATAAATTTGGTATGTATGATCATTGCGCATAAAATATGTGGTTAATTTTGTACCAAACAGTAAGAGCAGATGTAAACCATGTTGAAGCGTTGGGTTTACTAATGTACTTTCTGTGGCTTTATATCCTCGCCCCAAGATTTTTCATCCCCACGTGACCCGCACAAAATGTCACCCAGTGTCACACCCCACCGTTTTCATTTTTTCATAAGTATTCTGGGGACAGAGAAAATTTTTAGTGGCGAAAAAATATTTTTCACGCCCCCTTAAACATCACTGGTCACGTGGGGTGGAATTTTACTTAGAAATCTTGGGGCGATACTGGGGTAAATGTGGCTTTATAATCAGATGTTTAAAGAAAATGAGCGCTACCAATAAAAACGTGGAAGAGATCAATGGAAGTTGTTTTTCAATTCGGAAGATGAGAACGTGATATGTGAATTGAACTTATGAAAAAGTACCAAGCTGGGCACGTTTCAAGATCGGTAAAAAGCAATGCAATTTTCCGAACCAAGAAATCTATGGAAAAAGCGATAGAAAGATCTAACATAGAAGATGGAAATAATAATGGATGAGAAATTAGAGATATGGAAGAAGTTTTTAATATCTAAAGAAAAAAAATTCAACATAAATAGATAAGTGCGTACTAGTTAGTATAGATAGAAAATGTACGACATTCACATTATGAGATTAACCTTAGTATTTGCATTAATTTCATAATATTTTCTGTAAAAACTCCGCGAATATGATACATTTACGGAAAAATACCTAAAAATCCAAGCAACTTGGATATTTACGGAAATAACAATGGAATAAAAACCACGGAACAAATTTTTTATGGGGTATCCTAGTAGTAGAAACGTTGGAATTGAAATCATACCATATGTTCATTATGTTGATACAGTATAGTAGATAATTTACAAAATATAAAATATAATGAAGAATCATTCGTACAATTTGTTTCATCATATATGCTTAGCATTTAAAGAATTTTTTGTTATAAATACGACAGTAATTAATTTATATTTAAAAGCAACGCAAAAAAAATGAAATTTATGATGGGTCTTTTGTTATTTTAGATCTTTGAACAGCTCTCAACAACCTATAAAAATTTTATCCGTTATTTCTGTAAAAATGAGCCTTTCACGGATCCATTCACGGAAATGTAAATTATTCGATAAGTTCCGTGATATAAGTTACCAAATTCCGGAAATATGAGCTTTTACGGAAAAAAGATGGAATATAAAACACGGACCGACTTTTTTTATAGGGACGATTTAACCAGCTCCCCTCGAAGACTGAATATCTCTTATAAGTAACATAAATCAGATATCTAGTCGGTTAATTAAAGAATTCAGTTGATACAGCTCTAAAACAATACTGTATATAGTTCAGAGATAATATAATTCCGTAGCCCAAATACTTTTAAATTTTTTAGCCAAACTAAACTCACGGTAATTTTACTTCGCAATATTTATTGTCATAACTCATAATATAGAATTAACAAGTTATTTCCATTACATCTTTGAAATAAAAGTGAAAAAACTCTATAATAACCATACGCAAAATATAGACAGTTGTCTAGAAATTATTCCGACTGGTTTTCAAGGCAAAAAAAAGTTATATTAGTAAGTTCACTACAATCATATTTTTTTATCAGTGGTTACTTCTTCATAGGAATTTCCAGGATTTCTTAAATAATTTTTAAGTTGTCATTCACCTTTTAATGATGATGATTGCATGGAAGGTGTTCCATTTTTACGTTTCATATTCAATCATTTTCGTATATCCTTTTCATTCTTTCGCAATTCTAATGTTATCTTTTGGCTTAAAGTATTAGAATTTCAGTTTAAACGAAAAATATTGCTATTTCTTTTACAAGAGACGAAACTTCTATTGATAGTTTTGATTAAAAACAAACATTAATAGGATCTACATTATCCGCAAATTTAGGTTGGTACATTACGCTATATCAAGGGCATAGTACAGTACAAGTGCGAGCGATAAATCCCGGGTATTTCACAAATTTATCCAAGTGAGCGTCATAATACCCCCTGGCAAATTTAGGTTGTCATAGTACAGTACAAGTGTGAGCGATAAATCCCGGGTATTTCACAAATTTTAAAATTTAAAATCGAATTTCTGTGTATAGATAGTATCCGAGTATTTTAAATTCAAAGGAGGTACTATATATACAGACTAATAGTTCAAGCATAAAAGTTTTAGCCCAATAATAATGAATAAAGAATTTATATCATATTTTATGCGTGTATGAAATATAAAAAAAATTTCGTTTTGTAGTCTTGTACAGTACCAAGATTAATAATAATATAAGAGATATTAATATTAATGATATCTCTTATTTTGTCTTATTGCATCTTTTGTATTTTGCGTACAAAAATATTGCTGAATTGATTATAATTAATTAATTCATTTATTTACTAATGTACTGTTATGTTTCATTACGTTCTATTCTATACGTTGTTTACTTTCTGTTATCCTCATCACGTAATACGGTTCTTGATGATAGTATATAAATTAACTTCCTTGGTTATTTCTCCCTCAGCAGTTATTTTTTTTTTTCAGATTTTCATTGTCCCATCTCCTCTTAATAATTGTGATACCAGTTGATTTTATTGATTGTGTATTTTCTTCTACTAGCTTCTTCCCTATAAAAAATTTTATCCGTTATTTCTGTAAAAACTCCGTGAAATTGAGCCTTTCACGGATCCATTCACGAAAAATGCAGATAATTCGATAAATTCCGTGATATAAAGTTATCGTTATTAATTTCGGAAATATGAGCCTTTTTACGGAAAAAAGATGAAATAAAAAAAAAACGGATTGACTTTTTTATAGGGCTTGTTCTCCACTTGTCTTTAAGCAACACTTACTGCATGTTCATTTATTAATTCTATTTTAAGAGGTTAAATACCTGAAGAAAACAAGCATTTTCTGTTATTAATTAATATTCTTCACTCACGTACTGAAATTTCTACGATTGGTGGAAAGAGTTTTTATTTTTTTTTAATATAAATCTCGAATAAAAAAAAAAATATAAAATCATTTTTAATAATAATTATAAATGATTTTTTTTTTAACCATTTATTTGAACTTCTCTTTTCCTTCTTTCATTTGATTTAAATTTATAAACATTCTTCTTTACATAAAAGTAAACTGGCGTGATATTATTTTACTATCAGTTACGAATGGCTATGGATAAAATTTTAATATAAAATTGGTAAACCTATGATAACTAACCTAATTTTCTAACCTAATTTTTCTAATCTAGTTTTTTCTAAACTAATTTTTTTTACTAATACATATTTGGTACAATCGGATTATTCATGACCTATACTTATTACGCCCCTTAACACTGCAATACCAAAAAAAGTAAAATCTTAATGACATATGCAGTGATATGCAGTAATATGCAAAATGATTATTAAAAATTCGGTTAAATGCATAAATTTCTGAAAGGATTATGAGTGAGATGCTATCTGTTCAAATTTTACTGTATATGCTATCTGTGAAATTTTTATATATAAAAATGGAGAGTTTTTTTTTTGTCTTTCGTCTTTCATTTTTCAAAAAAAAAAAAATAAAAATAAAAATAAAATTTCATCACTAAAAAAACTATTTGTTAAAATATTAATTAGATATATAATGGATAATAACTCTTCACAAAACTCTGTAAACTTTCTAAATGTATCTAAAGATGATATTAATGAATTTGATAATTATAATTACTATCCTAATAATTTACATGAAACAACTAACGTAAATCAAGCAGCAGTACAATTTTCAAACGTTTCATACGATAATTTTAATTGTTCTTATGAGGAAACGAATGATAATATTATGCCAGTATCTTACGTGAATGAACAAATTTCCTCTCAATATACGCCGCAGTATATAGATCAAAATATCGACGAACGGATTTTGGATCAAGATCCACCTCAGTATGAAATTAATTATCCTCAAAAAAATTATCGTCAATTTCCTGAATTAAAATTTGAAATTCCTGGATATAAAATTATCATTATACCTACTTTTCCTCTAAATTTAGATAATTTAGACATGCAAAATCATGATCAAAATGATCAAAATTATCAAAATTATCAAAATTATTTTCATTCTTCTTCAAATATTGTAATAGATGATTTACCACCTCAGAATCAACAATATCAACATTCTCAACAACAAAATTCTTCTTTTGAATCATTTAATTTTTTTTAATACATTATATACATATATTTTCTCATGTTGTAAAATATTTAGCAAAGTTTCTCTTTTCTCTTTTTTTTAGAATAGGTTAAATATATCTCTTTATTTAGAATTAAAAGAATTAAATGTTTTATAATCAATTTTAAAATAATAAAAAAATATTTTTATGCGTTTTTACCAGTCAGTGTAAATGCATAGCTTATTAATTTTGTGTAGAATTCAATAAATGCATAATTTCGTACCAAATACAAATAAATTTTTTTTTATTAATTTCAACCGACAAACTTTATGGTTTAAAGCCGTGAGGGTTTATCATTCGTCTATCTTATATTATAGCGGTCGAGTTAAATTACGATAAACTTAATTAGGGATCAGTTTATAAGGTGACTTTTTAATAAAAATAAATATACAAAATGGTTAGATCTTTGACACTCTCGTCGCATAAGAAGGTTTCAATCAACCAGAATGTCTCCGTCATACATAGATCTAGAAAATAATAGATTAGGGTAGTTATTTTTTTTAAAAAAATACGATTAGCATATTTTTTTCATGTAATTTTTTAAAGGAAGTCCTGATTTGTGCGACGTTTCAAGAATCTTGTAGGTACAGTTCATAAATTACACGCAAGCACAACAGTTCAAAAAGGGGTATTCAGCAGTTATTCTCGAGGGGCAAAAAAAAAAAATTATTTTTAGGATTAGGAAAAATACATTATTATTTTTTTTGCGAAACAAAATAATTACACGTACATCAAAAGTTTTAAAATCTGATTAGATTGATCATTAATGCTATACAAATATTTGTGTACAATATGTTTTAAATACTGTATTTTTTAAATGGTTATATCAAATGAATATTTATCTTACGAAATCTTTAAAAAACAAAAAAAGAAAAAAAGATTATTGTGATCAGATTGGTAAAATGGGCAAAACTGGGCAAAAAAATAACTATCTGTCAAAATGCATTTGAATTAACTGTAGTGTTACAAATAAAAATAAAATTATTCACAGATATTAACTGTTAGATGTACATATAAGGATCGCTTGCAACAGATAAAATATGTAACACTAGCATTTTTTTGTGGCGTACATCTTTTCAATGAACCTATATTAGGAAGTTAATTTAATTAAAAGTGGTTAGAGATTCTTAGAAAGAGTTTGTAATCAAGTAAATAGTGTAAATTCCGGATAAATTTATTTCAAAAAAAAGAATAATATAAACATATCAAGAATATTTATTGTATTCCGGTATTAAATTGTAGGTATGTACTGTATGTACGTATCACTAATGTGTATCATTTTTTTTGATCTCCTTCTCCTAACCTTAATCTTAATCCCAACCTAATATAGTTTTATGATACATACATATTAAGACAAGAAGAAAGGCCGGACTTGCATCCCAAGATACAATTTTTTTCTCGTCGTTGCAATACTAAAAATTAAATTAACATTAGAAATAAAATTAAATAAACGAAATAAATAAATTTATTAATATTCACTTTTTCAATTCATCAATTGTCCAACCATTTTCTGGAGCGGTAACAGCTTCCAAATCTGCTGTTGATACGCAACGAAAGAATTGCCATTCTCCGCCTCTCAACTGAGGAAACAATGTTTCAATTTCGTTTTTAATTCCATAATCTGAATCATCATTGAAATGAGTTGATTTTACTAATCCTTCACTAATCAATCCCTTAATTCTAAAAAAAAAAAAAGTGTAATGACATTTATTATAATGTTGTAAAATATGAATACATCATGTATTTTATAAAACTTACATCCTGGGAATTTTTAATATTGAATTCGAATTCTCATAAAGTAAACAGATGCAAAGGAAAGCCTTTCTTTGTCTATTGCCACAATTATTTGAAATATTTGATGGTATTTGATCAACCATTTCATCTATGTTGAATGGGATTAATGGACCAGCGTATCCAAATGTATACGGATAAAATGATAATTCATGATAACATTCATGATGTAAACATCTACACAAATTATCTTGGATGCTTCCTGTAACACTAAGTCTCTGACATCCACATCTACGTCCTGTCAAAGGATCTTCAAACTTGCATTTTCCGTAATAAGCCATTTTTTGAGAGGGTTTAAAAAAAAAAATATTTTTTTTTTTTTTCGCAGGAGAAAAATTTTTGCATTTTTTATAAGGTTTTTTAGTTTTGATTTTCAAAACTTTAAATATAACAAAAGAATTAATTGTTGACATTATAAATTATTTTATCTGAAGTTATCTGCTTTAAATTATCTGATTTTTTTTTCAAAGAAACATAAAATGTAATTTTTAATGATATTAAAGGTTAAATTAATAACTTTATTTACAAATTAGAATTTATCGAATTCTTTATTACCAATTGACTCATCCTCTCTCATACAAAAAATTTTTTAAAAAAAAAGTACAATCAAAAAAAAAAGAAACAAAAACAGAAACAAAAAAAGTTCCAAATCTTATAGTACATACAATCAAGAAAATTAATCTAAACTATAATGTATCTTTACGGTTTGATTAAGTTTTAATTTGGTCAAATTAAAGGAATAACCATATTTTTTTATTAAATGAATGTTAATTAGTACAACAAATGATAATTCTAATTCTTATTCTATTCCTTATTTTTAATTATAAAATTATTAATCCATTTATTTATTTTTTTTCTTGTTTGTAATCCCCCTTAAAGTTCCCGCCTATTTTTATGTCATTCTTTTCTTTTTTTTTTTAAAGTTTTTTGAACTAACCGATTATAATTTGCAAACAATTAATTAATTTTGTACTACAGAAGGAATAACGAACAACGCATTCTTTACGGCACAATCAATTGAAATGATGTAACAATCAAATGACCTTATGTGTTCAAATTAAATTGAAAATAAAACAATTGTTAATTAACCCTAAAATAGGGAAAAATAAACAGATAAAAAAAAAAATATCTGTTTAATAACAGATGTTTTCCGGTATGTTCCGTGATTCTAAATTAGGAAAATATCAATATATTTGATTTTATTTACTTAAAATAATTTTTTATTTGATAAATAAAATGATTTTATTTAATTGTATTACAAGTTTTCTATTTTGATATTACAAGAACCTAACTGACTCTAGGTTCTAACCGTAAATAAAGAAATTAAAATAATTTGTGCTTGATAATCTTATAATTTTAAGTCTTTTGGTTCTTTTTTTCCCATATGAAACACAGATATTATTATACGGAGTGATGATCATACCAAAAACTCATATATAATTATGACAATTAAATGACTAATTGGAAAAATATCTGTCTATCTGTAACTTCAGTTAACTGTTGTTTGTATTTGTGAAACGCAGCATCTGTACCTACTTTTTGAACTTGATCAAATAGCAAAATTATTATTTAAACTCAAACTTATTCTTCCGAATTTATAACTCACAAGTCTCTTTTTTTCTACATTCTAAAAAAAAAAAAAATACAAACGGTTCTTACAAATTAATATGGAACAAAGCAATATTAACATCAACTACGAATCATTTCATAATGAAGTTTCCTATGATTCACAGGAAATTAAATTCAAGTCGGAAGAATACTCATCAAACAGTATCTTAAATCCTTCTCATAACTATTACAATTATAATAACCATCCTATATTTAATGATAATATTGATACAACTAAACCCTACGAACAACAACCTATGTTCTCTTGTATAAAAGATCAACATTCTAGTAATCAATATCCTTTGATCACCTCATCTTTCACTCCTCAAGACGAACCAAGTTTGGATCAAAATTATCATGATATCAATGAACCACGTGAATTCAATCAAATAAATTATCAAGATGATCAATTTCAGTCTCCCAATGTTCTAGATATCAATAACTCAATTGAATTCTATCCAACAAATCAAACTGCACCCTTTAGATTTGAAATTCCAGGCTTCGAAATTATTATTATACCTACTTCTTCAGATGTTATAAACAATACTCAAATTCATAATCAATATTATTATGGGCAAAATAATATATGTGATATTTCTCAATTTTATCAACATAATTCTCTTGATTCAGAAATGTTTAGTAATTTAAATCGAAATGTAATATCACGTAATTACGTAGATAGATTAGGTGGAAGTCATGGAGGATATTGAATATCCTCAACGTAATTATCATTTTTTTTTTTTTTTTTTAAATATTTGTACTTTTAGTAACATTAAAATTAATTTTTTTTTTATAAAAATTATTCTAACGTATCAATGTTGGACATTTAAATAAAATATATTGAGAATAAATATATACTGTATATAACGGTGTATCAGAAATTGATCCGTTTTTTTTTGTTTTATTAATTTCATTTGCATCATGCTTTATATCGCGTTATTAATATTCCTTGTGTTTATCCACTAAAAATACAATAAACATGGAATATTAAATAATTACGTTTGCATTTTGTTTAGAAATTTACAGTAAATCATTGTCAAATAATAATATATGAGAAAGCAGTGATTGTAATTCGTAAAAAACCGATTTGAGATAGTAAAACCGAAATTTGCATTTAAAAGTTAAAATAAAAGGAATAACAAAAGAAAGTTATTTCCAAAATTAAGTGGGAAGTGAAATCATTAACTAAGCAAAGCATGTAATCCCGTTTCTATTAATAAATGATGGCTAACGTTTATCATAATACTTTATTTGAAGCGATACTACACCCAGTATTAATTTCTCTGGTCTTTATAACTCTTTACAAAATAAATCGTAAAATGACTTTAGATTACGCATAGTTATATGGCTAAACTTTCTCAGATCCTTTTCCAGATATTAAAATTATTCAATAATATGATTGTACCGGATGTAATCATATATTACATCAATATTCTTTAAATATTATATTTGATTATTGCTGTGAACACTGATAGTAGAAGCTGAATTACTCGAAAGAATGTCGGTGACATCTATCCTTATATACAGTACGTGACTATGAAACGTTATTTACTAAGAATAGTGTTGCCGTCTATCAGTTTACTTGTATGCATGATACAATTGACATTAATAATTGGTATTCTCTTTATAGTGTGGCTATTGTCCTACAACCATGCATGTAATCTCTCATTCTACATTGTGATATTGTTATTTGCAGATGCGTAACGGTAATACTATCTAGATCTCAATCTGTGCGTGATGTGATAACTTAATTTAATGCTCAGGAGTGTTATTGTATTGAATGCAATATGTTCTATTTTCTCACTTTTATACTGTAATATAATATATTATATCACTAAATGTTAAAAAATTACTCATTAGACTATACATGTCTCTTTACTGACGATTTTTTCACGTTTAGATTGCAACTGATTGAAGTAATTTTTACTGTCATAAAATAATATTATTATATAATATGATATTGTTAACTATTAACATCCCTAATTGTGTATTTTTTTTTTTTTGCATACAATCAATACAATTTGCTGTCCCGGCATTGATCGATGTAAATCTTGAGATGTGATGATAATTTAGTTCTGTTTTCTTTATATATAGATGCAATTTGTAAATAATAATTAATTCTAATCATATTAATTACAATTATGTTTTGATATTAACTTTTTTTTACTTGATTTCTTTATACTTTTATATAAAAAAGAAAAAAAAAACTTCATAAAAGTAATATAATAGTAATAATAAATTAAATATATCTACTTTTTCAGCAAAATTTATTTAAAATCATAATTTATTGCATATGATCTAAATGTAAAAAAAAAGAACAATATTATATGTTGCCTTAAAAATAACTTTTTTGATGAAATTTAAGTGTAAACATTACCAACTAAAATATTTAAATTTTTTGAGGAGTTAGTGCGTACTATTGCGTTTCTTTAATGTGGTCATGATATTTGATAATTTTCTGTACAATTTAACAATTTATCTTGTAAATTAACAAATTTTTGTTTATTCTTTAAATTATTTTCATTTTTTGTAGTGATAGATCAATCTTTGCTTGAAAGAAAAGTTTATTGTAAATAATATAAGACATAATAGATAATCGCACCTTTTTATTTAGCTGGCGATGCATTTACAGATTTGCTGAAAATTAATTCATAGTTAAATGTTACCGTAGACCTGCAGGAGAATTTTGGGTAAATCTTTTTTTTTTTTTTGGTTGTCCATTTACATTCTGAATTTGATAAGGTTGAAGGAAATAGAAAGAAATAGGGAATAATAAGTAATAGAAGAGATACATAATTTTACCCTCTTTATGAAGTTTCAATTATCTAAAAAAAATAATGTTCATAACAAGGTCACATAAATTCCATTTCTGCTTATCTAACAAGATCATTAAGTAGCAATTTTGTAAGTTTTTTTGAAAATTTTAAGAGTTTTAGATTGGTCAAAAACTTATTGTGTTTCATTTTATAAAAGAAACTACTATTATATTTTGTAATTTACAATTTCATAATTGAAATTATTAATTCTTTTATTATTCAAGCTTTTAAATCAAAGACAATTAATTAATTATAATATTATTTAAACTTGTTTTAAAATACATGAAGTTTCTATATAACTTTTTAATTCGCGAATATTCTACTCTCTTTTCGGTGTGTCATCTTTGACGTCGAATGATAATAAAAAAAATGTCCAATTTAAAATGGAAAAGCTATCTCAATTTCAATGTTTTAATCTTCGGTAAAATGGATCTAATAAATAAATAGATAAATAAATAAAAATTATATAATTATTCCCGTTATTTTAGCTATTTTAGCTTTGGTTCAACAACACAAATCGGTCAAAAATCAACTTCATGATGTAAAGGGCTCGTGATAATTTCGATCAACATTCAACATTCACATTTACTGTATTCAATTTGATTTTGATAGATAAACAGATATCTTTGACAGATAAACAAATGATTTTACGGATGATTTTGACACAGACAGATAATTTTAACAGAAAATTTTAAGTTGTTTTTTATTTATATATTATCATAGTAATAATACATCTATAGAATAATCCATTTCGGTATTTCTGTAGCCGTTAAGTAATAAACCCTCCTAGTTTTTTTTTTTTTAAAAAAAAAAAAAGTGCAGATCTCAACTTTTTAGTCACGATTTTTAATTGGAGTAGCTGCGGGTCTTGTTGACGTTAGCCGAACGGCGTATCTCTTGTCCATGGAATCTGTAAAGACAGAAATCTTGAATGCTTTAAAAAACAGAATGTTTCAAAAACCAATTTGTTTTGGTGAAATCAAAAAGCAGAATGGTAATGGATAATGTGAACGTGATATACTATTTTCATGATTATTTCGAAAAAAAAAGTTTTTCTTGCGAAAAACGTATTTATTTTTTTTTATCTAAAATGATGTCCTTCCTAATCTCAGAGTATAAACCGTTAGAAATACCACTACTCAATCTTTGAACTTATGCGTAAACAGATCTCAAACACCAACACTTAGAACTATCAGAAGAGGTGGTAAAATCCTATCTCAAATACATAATCAAAATCACGTTGGAAATCTCGCCGTGATTATTTCTGTTAAATCACAAGATAACATATACGATTATAATCAATGCCAATCAAACAAACCTAATAAATCAAATAATTTATCATCGATTTTTTTTTTTAATCTAAACTTTATAAGTAAATGATGTGGAAATTATGAATTCTTTTTCCTTCAATATACGATCAATCCTTTATAAATGCAACTCCCTTGGTGCGTATATACATAATTTTCAAAATAAAGCATTTAAAGAGAGAAAGTACGCGGGGATTGGAAAACACACCGTATAAAGCTCGAGGTTGAATTAAAGGGTGAATTATAGAAGGTGCATTTATAGAGAGTGGAATATTTTTTAAAAAATATGCGCGTAAAAATGGATCTTGTAAAAAAAATAAAGAATATCCTGGTTGGAATTATGTAATTCGAGAAGATGCCACTGGAAATTTTGAACCTTAAAGATATTGTGAAATAAACAAAATTAATTTAAATTGATTTATTTAAAAATATACATTTTAGATACAATATTTTAATAAATTAAACACTGTGTATATAGTATATATATAAAATAATTACAACGAAAAAGAAAAAAAAAAATTATATATACGATCAAATAAACTAATCATTAGGCCCTGTGGTGATTTAGGTTCATGATTCGATAAGCATCAAATAAGTTTGGCTCAAGATTTGTTGCTGATTGATAGTTTGCCTGAAATATTTCTGTTTGTTGATAGTTTGTTATCGATTGAAAGTTTTCTGTTGGATGAGATTGAATTTGTGGGGCGTTAATGCCAGTATAGGGCATAATGGTAAAGGCACCACGATCCGTAGTGTTCATCGGTACTGGTTGTGATAAGGAGCTCGTGGATGCGGAGGTTGAGGAACTTTGGTCGATAAAGTTTGTTGGGGCGTTGATGCCAGTATAGGGCATAGTAAAGGCACCACAATCCGTAGTGTTCATCGGTACTGGTTGTGATGAAGAGCTCGTGGATGCGGAGGTTGAGGAACCTTGGTCGATAACATCATTGGTCATCATATTACTTTCGTTGACCAGTTCGACCGAAGATGAAGACACTACCCCAATGTATAGCTTCTTTCGACAACCTGAAATTCTAGAAAGTAAAAAAACATTTTTAAGTTACTTATTAAATATATTATATTACGTACTAGTACATAATTAAATATACAGTAAATAAAATTATGAATACTTTGTTAATGCTTTAATATTCCAACCCTTCGCCGGTATATCGGCTACTCTGAGAGCTGATGTCGAATCACAACGAAAAAATACCCAGTTTCGATTTTCCAACCATGTAAAAGCCGCTTCAATTACTTTCTTTATTCCATTGCTTGAATCTTCGCTGAATTGTATTGAATTCATAATACCTCTCTTTTTAAATTTTTTAATACTAAGAAAAAATAATTTAACAATATTAACAAAGAAAATAAAAATAAGAATAAAATAAAATAAAATAAAATAAAAATACAAATTACCCTCTCGGTATTTTTGGCTTAGGTCCTACATTAAATAAATTAATCACCTTAAAAACATTTTTGCGATCAACTCGTACTCGTGTATTTAATTCAACATTAATCTCGAAATTTTCAACATTGAATTCATCGGGTTCTTGTGCGGCAGTGGAGGATTGAATTGATGTGGGTATAGAAGTTCTATTCGTGGAATCAAAATGTTGTGATGGAGGTTCATGATAATTTCTATCATGACCGCAACATGCACATAAATATTTTCCATTTTCAGTAGCGCGAAACATAAAACATTTACATTGAAGTCCACTCGTAGAATTTTTAGGGTCAAGATATTGATGACACTTCCCAAAGTTCATTGTTTTCGTATTTTGGGGAAAATTTAATCAAATTCCTCCTCTTTTTATACATAATATGAAGGTAACCTTGGGTAAAAAAAGATGGGATATGTGTATCTGTTATCTGCTCAGTTTTAATCGATTTGCTTAATGAAATGTAAATAAAAAATAGATGTTTATTATTTTTTTGGTTATTTTTTTAAAAAATCACAATATAAAATTTAATTAATCAAGGGAAAAAAGGGAAAGAGAAATAAATTTATACTTTTTATCTGATTTTATATCTGTAATTAATGGCGTACAAAGTCGTACAAAACCGTTAACTTCTGTCTTTAAGCAAACCTATCGGTTGCCTATTCCACTGAAATTGTCAAGAACTAATAGTTTGAACAAATTTGTTACTGAACCGAATATCTGTAAATTGGGCGCTCCAGACATGTATTGTATAGCAAAAAGTTTTGATATGTTTTAACACTTAATATCTGAAGAAACAAAAAATTTATTTTTTTATTTATTAGGAAAACAGTAGTCGTAAACAGGTCGAAATCGAGTCTAGATAGATTTTAGTGGTTAAAAAATATGTGCAACAAAGATTCCTAATTTATAGTTAGGCAATTAAATCAAGTTTAACTAAGTTTAAAAGGAATTATCACAGAGCATCCTTAACTTACGCATCATGTGTACGATATTAACGTACGCACCGGCCGGAGTTAAGTTTAACGCTATCACGTGCAAATGCATAACTCCTAAACTCTGGTAGGATGTACGTACGCACGGTGCGTACGTTAAGGAACCTCATTATCACAATTTCTTTTTTTAAATCACTTCAATGTGGCGTATTATCTTACTGTGCCACATTGACTTTTTTTTCTGAAGCTAACTATAAATTCGGAAAATCCGGGTAAATTATTTCCACGCTCTTTGATAATTGATATATTGAATAAGGAAATTTATGGAATTGATTTCGATGTAAACGACCTGAGATAAACACACATTAATCAAAAGATTAATCTTGAACAACATGTATAATAATGCATGTAAAAACATAAATGTATAACATAGCATCATGAATTAAAATAGACTAATATAATGATACAAAATTTATTGTAAGTTTTGTTACTTAAAAATAATAATATGACTTTTCGCTTTGTTTATTTGTTTGTTTATTTTTATTTTCATTATTTTTCAGAAAAAAAAAGATATCTAATAAAATAATACTAACAATAGGTAACCTACCCAAAGTAAAATATGTGTGTGCAAACATTTCTAATCTCAAAGAAATACTTAGAATTAAAATATTAATATATATTATCCATTAGAGTGGATTTCAGCTCTAAGAAAAGCTATCGAGTTTTAGTTTGATGTAATAATTCTTTTGGTTGTCAGACATGTTATCCAAACAAAATCTACATATAACCAATTGAAACTCAGAAGCTACGAAAAAAAAGAAAATAGCACAAGACATTTTAAGTCTTGTCTAGGGCATATTCTAAAAAATTAAACACAAAAGAAAGAACCTAAGAAAATCTACATGAAACCTCTTTGTTTTCATGAGACCTTCAAGATAAATTCTCCGAACATTTATCGATCATTTATCAATCACAAATAATATATCTAGCTTATTTGCTTTTTTCATGATATCTTGCGGGCACATCAAAGAACCAGTTTTTAATATTTCTATCCATTTTAAAATAATGAGCATGGTTCGATAATAATACTAAGATATTTGCATAAGATCTTCAATTTCGCTACCTCTATATTTAGCTAAGTAATAAATATTAATAAAAGAATGATCCCCGCCTTGGGATCTAACAACACCTTCTAAATTATCAATAGCCGCCAAAAATCCAAGTTCTCCTTTATGTTCCCCAAATATAACTTTTATATCATCTCTTCTTTGTACTTCAGTGGGTTTTAAATATTTTTGTTCTACTGATATAGTCATACCATCACTATCATCCAATTTAATAAATCCTGAATTAGGCCTATCTACTCTTACTACTACTCCAACACGGCTATCATATCTACCATTTTCAAATGATTGTATACCATCTATCGGTACTATACGTACTTCTATACCTGGTGTGAGCCATTCTCCAAAATCTATTTAAATATTTAAAAACGTGTTATTAAAATGATGATATGGTATATGTGCCCAAAACACATTTATTCTTACCTTTAACATCTGGAGGTTTCTTAGGATCTCGACCGGGATGTACAGCATGATTGGCAGAATGTTGAGTAGCAAATGGAGTTTGTGGTATCATATTTGCGGGTGTCATAGGTATATTACCAGGAGTAAATGGTCTTGGAGTAGGTGGCATAAGATTACCAGTATTCGCAGGTGTAAATACAGGAGGATAATTTGGTGCATCTGCCGCTGGTGTTGCTACAGTTGAGTATCCCCCAGGAGTTTCAACAGTAGTCATATTCATCGCTGAATTTGCAGCATTCGTAGTTGAATTACCACCACTACCAAATATGTTACTTATACTATTAACGCTATTATTACCACTAGTACTACTACCACTTCCTACTATACCAGAAGTATGTGGTGTATGACTTCCTGAATCCCATGCTGGCGTTTTACTACCATCTCTACCATCCGACATAATACCATATGCTGGAGTTTTACTACCAAGATCCCATGCTGGAGTCTTCGAGCCAAGTGAAGCACTGCTATTGCCATTATTCGCACTGCTATTACGTAACGCCGGAGTTTTACTACCACTTAGTGATCCACTGCTATGTAATAATGCCGGTGTTTTACTACCTTCCATGTTTAGTCCACTATTCGTATTATCCAACAAATGTGAATTTGGCGTCATGGCAGATCCCAATGAATATCCCCAACTCTTTTGTTGTTTACTCAATCCTGTTGTCCAACTTGGTTCAGAATATGATCCCAATCCAGGACTCATATCCATAGAATTTCTACTTGATTCATGATTTCTCGGTAAAACCGGATCTAAAGCCTCTCCCTTTTCACTATTAACATAAGATAGGTCAATATACAATAACAACCATTTCTTTTTTTTTCATGTTATAAGCAATACTTACTTGACATAAAATAGTTGTCCAAGTTCTACCTTGATAGTCGTCAATTTAGCATCAAATTCAACATCTGCCATGTTACCATAAACTCCTTTAACTGTGCCCTGATATCCTTTAAGTGCTCCCTGTGAAGCTTGTACTCTTTTATTTAATAGAGGATTTTGATATATTTGTCGGCCACGTCCTCTACCTCGATCCCTTCCACGACCTCCTCTGTTGTAATTATTACTACTACGAGATCTTTGCCCAGGAATGTTAATTAGTGGATCATTAATTCTATTAGAAGGCTAAAATAATAAAAAAAAATAATTATTAAATATTATTGTTTTCAAAAAAAAATAAAAATAAAAGATAAATAAAATATATGTTCATATTACTCTCGCAGATTCATATTTTAATTTTAGGTCTTTAGCTTTAAAACATGAAAACCCTAGATTTGTATCATCATCATAAGTTCTAACAAATACATTACTATCATATATACGAAAAACTTCATATATTGATTGCTGTTATATGAGGAAAAGAATAAAGTAAATATTTTGTTTTAGCAAATAATATTGCATTATTAACACAGATATCTAATAAAATCAAATGATTTCTTTTCTTACTTGTTTATTATTAATACTTTCAAATTTAGTCGTAGTGACTTGGTCACTTTTCTTAAAAGCTTGGGATTTAGTATCAATCAAAGTTCTCTTTATTCTTGCTGATGTAACATTTTTTATTAAATTATTTTCAGTATTCAACACATCGTATTCATAATTTTTTTGAGCTTTTCTAATATCAATAATGATTCCAATTGAAGAATCTTTTAATAGAATTAAATCAAAATATCTAAATCCTCCAAATTCATTATTAATTGAATTTTGAACACATTTTTTTAAATCTTTGGCAAAGACAGATATCTATTACAATTATTATAAAAAATGAATAAATATTAAATCTTAATTTTATATAAGAGTGATAATGCAAATATAAAATAAATTTACCTGTTTATTGGTATGATCTAAATACATGGTCATAACATGTCTATCACAATTAAAAACAAACCCACTCTGTCCTTGATAAGGACCATTCGTAATTTGTACATAATCATGGACATTAATATTTTTAACACATTCCTCTGAATTAACTTTAAAAACTTTACTGCTATTATCTTTATCAGTGGCCGTTAAAACGCCATCGTTAGCGGACGTCACAGTACCAACAGAACCTTTAAGAGATCCTTGAAGAACTTTTATTTCATCTTGTATTTCATAAACAGTAATTTTACTAGCTACGTTTGAAAGTTCCATCATAATTGTTTCTATATAATACAAAAAGAAAATTAGTAATTCAAACAATATCTGTTTATGTATTTTACTAATTACCATTATCAAATTTCGCCTTCAAAAAGTCTTCTACGTCCTGTAATAACAAATCCATATTTGAATAAACCAAATCTTTAATCTTATATTTGACTTTCAAGTAACCTCTGTTATATGTTTTTATATATGTATCTGTCTCTTTGCGTTTACGCTTAAGTGAAGCACCGTCTTGATCTACAAGTATACGAGGGATGATCTCAACTTCTATTAATTCATCGGCAGTATATGAAGTGACCTAAAATAATATTTATTTAATTACATTTCAAAGCAGAATACAAAATAATGAAAATAATAATAATATGAATATGAATATTTACCCGAGCCAGGTCTCCAAAATATTCATCACGTTTGTTAATCCTTACGAATGAACCCATTTGAATATTTAATCTTGGCCTCTTTGGAGCCATTAAATCTTGTTTTTCTTTTGGACTAAGCCTTTTTATGAATTTCTTTGAAGAATATAAATACTTATTACACCTCATAGCAGCCTGTATTATTGTGTAAAAAGTTATGATTTTAATAAAAGTTAATTTTAACGTTTGAGAGCAATTTATGAAATAATTATTACTTACATTTTGAACATCTTGTTCTTTATCAGCTTCTATATATACAAAATCTTCAATACCATCAATGGCAATAACTTTTTTAATTCTCAATGGATCAGATCGAAGTTTCTTCAAATTTTCTAATTTTTCAATTGCATGGTATACATGTCCTTTCTATATTAAATAAAAAAAAAAATGTTTTCGTTAATTTTTTATTAAAATGTTCCAAAAAATTACTGTGAATACTTACTCTACACTTTACAGCAAATAACTTATCAACACTAGCAAGTTCTGGTTTAGTTAAATCATCATCATCATCACTTAATCTACCAGCAGTACTACGATAACGTTCATTTAGTACTTGAGCAACTCTCTCAGCATCAAAATTATCTTCTGCAAATACTGATCGCTCAATATCTATATCAGCAAGCCTAGTAGAATCTCGATGATAAGCACTCAATTCAGTCTCAATCTCTCTGTTATCAATAAAATCTAAATAACAAAAATTAACTCGCATTAATCAATCAATTGATAAGAATAAAATGATTATGATACTGGTAAATAGAATTAATCACCTTCTCTACCGTAAATCGCGTCTTCATCGTCATCTTCTTCTTCCTCTTCATCATCTACATCGGCTTCATTTAAAATGAATTTGCTTGGGTCATTCTTATTACCCTTATGACGTTTTTTATCTCGCTATTTGTAATAAACAAAGAACAAAGCATTAAAAAACTAGATCTGTTAGAGCATTAGCGCAAATGGCAAAATAGATTACTGCATACCCTTTTATTATCTTCATAATCATCGTCTTCATCTTCTTCTTGTACTTCAGATTCTTGTTCATAATCCTCGTAGTCATCATAATCTTCATTTTGTTGGTCTTGTGTTGCTTCTTCACCTTCTTCACCAGCACTCCAGCCTCCATCAGTTTCATTAAGACGACTTTCGTCGTCATCAGAAAGATTTTGCTTTCTTTTTGACATTTTCTTTTTTTTAACACAAAAAGGTAAAGAAGCTTCTATAGATCTTGGTGCGTATTATATTAAAAGGAAGGACGGAATTAAAGAATTTGTGTTGAAAAGGGCCTTTTTTTATATATTTTTAAAAGTGTGGCTCTTTAACAACGGTCACGAATAAAAATTGCTGACTAATCCGGAATTACCATATTTGATTGATTTGATCACGTTAAAGTGGCAACTACAGTGGCGTAGAAGTAAAAGTAAGTTACACCCGGAAATGCAAATGATCGGATCGACTTGAACGAGCACAATGACTCGACATAAAGAAACGAAAGTTAAAATTACGCATCATAAAAAGTATCTAAGTCTATTTATTCATTTATTGTTATTATTGTTATTATTTCTTATTAATATCACTTCAGTTCTCACTATATTATGGAGTTTTCAGAGAATATATTGAATGCACTCTCGAGTGACATCTCTATCATCACAGCTGAAGACCTTGTTTATATTCGTGGGGAAACGAGGTAAAAAAGTTATAATATAGTAAACTTAACTTTATTCTTTTTATAAAAATTTAATATATAAATATACGAAAGTAAACAGGAAAATCTTCGTATAGTAATTGACGCAATGGGTGAAGCGTCAGCAAGGGTAAGAAGGAGGTTTTAACTAAACTCTAAACATTTTATTCAATTATTTATTAAAGATAATGAAATTTTTCATTTACTAATAGGTGCAAGATTTGAAAAATATTATAACAACTACAGCAAAATTTAAAGAATCTTTACATACTTTGTATATAATGAAGGATCAAGAAAATAAAACAGTAGTCGGAATACTTAAAGTCGGGATAAAAAAATTGTTTGTTATGGTACGACTTAATTTATTGTAGTGTTTTTTTTTAAAAAAAATCTTATTTAGCAAATTTATTAATAAATTATATAACTTTATAAGGATCGATTAGGAAGACAACATGAAATAGAACCATTATGTGTATTAGATTTTTATGTGCATGAAAATTGTCAAAGATCTGGATATGGAAAAAAATTATTTGAATATATGTTAATCAATGAAAAAGTTGAAAATCCTTATAAATTAGCTTTTGATAGACCTTCAGATAAATTTAAATCTTTCTTAAAAAAATATTATAATTTAGAAAATTTTGTTCCTCAACCAAATAATTTTGTTATATTTGATGAATATGGTTTACAAGGTATGGGGTGTATATATATTCTGTATTTAAAAAAAAAAGTTTTATCGAATACTAACGAAAATCGAATTTTATAATGTTTAGATAAACCAACAAATTCACGTATACTTAATACACCATCAAATCGTAGGCATTCTACACCATATGAAAAAATTCCTACGGGAACTTATCATAGACATACAAGATCTCTTACACCACATCATCATTATTACCCTTCTTCACTTTTCGATTCTTCTTCACCGATACTCTCCTCCTCCTCTCCTTCTTCCCCGTCCCCATCGGAAAACAACTTTACTTCAGTATCGTCAATTAGTCATTCTGCACCTCCAAAAGAAATTTATGTTCAAAGAAAAAGAGAATTAGCCAATCAACAAGAAATTAGTAAACAATCTTTATATGGTAACAATCCTATTTTATAGAAATAACGGAGTAAAATTTAGATGAGAACATTTTACTTTAGTATTCCTCCCTTTTTTTCTAATATAAATACGATTTATTAGACCTTTTTATTATAAAAAATAGATTAATTTTTGCTACAAAAAAAAAAAAAAAAAAAATCAGTTTATTAATTGCAATTTTTGAAGTTCCATCTCGTACAGCAATAGTTTGCAATCAAACGGTAACACGAAAACCCAATAATGATAGAACAAAGAAAAACATCTATAAAGAAGATCTTTATAATTGATCAAATGATCAATATACCAACTGATCTAAGTTAGATCAGCAATGACATCTCGAAACAATTAGCATATTAAAATTCGAGAATCTTATCGAGTTTATAACGGATTAAGTTAATAATTTTTAGAGGGCGGAATGTACAGAACATATAGAATTTTCAAAGAAAATCATTTTCTATAATAAAAACCGATACTTTAGCCATAGATAAAAACATAATACTATATTAGGATTGTTGAACGGTTTCACAAGTTTTTGCAGTAGATTTAAATAGCACTCAATTTCTTTTTTCATCTCTTTTTTAATTTTTAATTCCTAATAATTTTTTGAGAAAAAATGGGCGACTCTGGTAGTACTGTTATAGGTACTTCGAACCCTGAACCACCACCGCCAAATACGCCTCCTCCCAACGCAGACACAAAAAATAGTCGTGAAGTAACTAGAGTAACTGAAGGTTACGATGGAGGTGCTAACGAACGTACTCCTTTAATTAGCGAACAACCGGAGCCTATAAACA
Source organism: Oehlia diaphana (assembly GCA_003833135.1). Taxonomy (NCBI): domain Eukaryota; kingdom Fungi; phylum Glomeromycota; class Glomeromycetes; order Glomerales; family Glomeraceae; genus Oehlia; species Oehlia diaphana. The sequence continues at coordinate 234,594 of QZLH01000023.1, forward strand.
ATTTCTTGCCAGGACAAAATAGAACAATAATACATAAGAATAAATTACGTGATAGCCCTAATCGTGTCACTTGTCCTCGTTGTTCGAAGACTGTCGATACTAAACTTGAACGTAACCCTCCTAATTGGACTAGTTGTTGTAATTCTAATTGTTCTTGGCATTGTTTTTTATGCTATTCATTCTGTTGGTTTATACCTAACTGTGTAAGTATTTAAAAATAATCTAGAATTAAAATTTTGATTTGTATTAGTTTAACTAATTTTTTTTTCTACAATTTATTATTATATAGATTGGTAAATCGGTAGATTTTGTTCATTATTGTCCAGAATGTAACGGTAAAATTGCAAGATATACAAAATTCGATAGCTGTTGTTAGAATGTATTTTAGAATGAAATTTAGAATGAAGTATGTAAAAAAAATAATGTTCTTTCATGTATAATATACACCAATCATTAATTCTGTAACGTCACAAGTTATTGATCATTTTTTATCTTATCTGTTATGAAATGCCCCATTAATTCTATATTCGGTTTTGAATGAATTTTTAAATGGTTTGGCGCTTTTATAGATAAATATTATATAAATAAGTTGGTAATTGATAAAAAAAAAATAAAAATAAAAATAAAATAAAAATTGAAAGGAATTTAATAAAATGGTCAATCGTGATGCTTACGATAGAGGAGTTACCGAACGTTCTCCTTTAATTGACCAACAACCACGTCCTATAAACAATTTTCGAACGATATGGAATAATAATCCAGTACCTAGAAATACTAATACTTGTGATGCTGGTAAAAGTTGTGAAGTATGTGTTGAATGCTGTTTCATATTGATTTGTACGTTTATTGTAAGTATTTAAAAATTATAATTTTACATATTTGTATTAAATTATTAAATATACCTAACTATTGCTCTACAATTAGACTGGTGGTAATACGATGTAATTGTAATTTCAACTTGTCATTTGTCAATATGATGGAATTTCTTTTTTATAAAATAAAATGCTCAAATATATTCTATATTGGTTTGAATGATTTTTAAAATGAGTTGAATTTAATAAAAATGACAAATCGTGATGTCTGCTTGTATGAATGTGTAATTTTTGTTGTAAGTGTTTAAAAGCTAACTATAACATTTTATAATTTTACATATTTTTTTGTGTTAAATATAACTATTAACTTGTCAGGATATGTCCAAGAGAAATATAATAAAATTATATAATAAAATTATTTATATAATTAAATTGTAGAAATTTTCTTCTTTATTATAAAAGTATGAATTAATAATGAATCAAATGCCCATTAATTCTATATTTGGTAAAGTCAGTTTTGTTCAAATGATTTTTTAAATGGTACTATATATAATAATTTTTTGAAAAATATTCTTATTAAATGGACGCCCTTTAGTCTTTCTATACCCAAAGATTATCTATAAATTTTGAATTGTAATTTTCAATTTGTTTAGATTTTCTTATCTTTCATGTATAAAGTGTGTCATTAATTCTATATTTGGTTAATGCTAGATTTAATATGGTTTAATGTTTTTTACAAATATATATATATATGGTTTGATAAACAACTATAAAAAAAACCCCTTCTTGAATTTTATCAAAAAGAAAAGAATTTAATCAAGATGACAGAAGATAATAATACATCGTTTCCAGAACCACCACCACCAAGTACACTAACAACTAATTCAACTACAAGTACTAATCGTGAAGTTTACGATGGAGGTCCTAATGAACGTACTCCATTAAACCAACAACCAAAACCCATAAACAATTTCCAAGCAACGGGACAAAATAATCCACCTGGAGAAGCTTTGCGTGAGTCACCTAATTGGACCAAATGTCCTAATTGTTCACAGAATGTTTATAGTAAGATTGAATATAGAAGTCCTCCTAGTTGCTCTTGTTGGTGTTGTTTGTGTAACTCTATCTATTGTTTTATTCCAATCTGTGTAAGTACTTAAAGACTATTCATGAAATTTATTTATATTAAACTTAACTAATTCTCAATCTCCACAATTTTGTAGACTGGTGGTTCGAAAGATATTATTCATTATTGTCCTCGTTGTGACTCTGAAATTGAAAGATATACGAGATATGGCGGTATCTGTTAAAGATAATCAGCGGAAATTATTTATTATTTCTATAAATTGATTTTATTATTTTATGTTATAAACGAATTTATTCATTTTTAGAATTTTTGAACAATATAATTTTCACGTTCCTTTATGTATAAAATGCGCCAAATAGACCTATATTCGTTCAGTTGCAGTTTTATTTGAATGATTCTAAAATCGGTTAACGTGTCACATATAAAATCTCAAACTTTTCTTTGATAAATAATAAACTAAAAAAAAAAGTTTTGAATCTAAAAAAAAAAATAAAAAAAAAAAATTCAATAAAATGGCAAATAATTCTGATACAAAATCAAATACAGCTAGAGATATTTTGCAGGATAATGATTCAATAAATCAAGAACCACCACCACCATATACATCACTTGAACAAGAAGAAGGTGGTGCTTCAAATTCTTCTCGTGCAATATTTTACGGAGGTGCTACAGAACAAACTTACCTTCTCTCTAATAATATTACTTCATATAATTTGTCAAAACAACCAATCATTAAAAAGATTCAAAGGAATGTTTATTTACCTACTCCAAATTTATCATACACTCCTCCCGTAGGATATTATCAACAACCTGAAATAATCGCATTTAGCACAACGGCAACACCTTTAGCAAATTTAAGTACTATTCCAGCTATTACTACTTGTCCTCATTGTAATAATATTGTATTAAGTTATATTGAATATAAAAATGGTAGTTGTACTTGGTTGTCTTGTTTTATAATAAGTCATATGCTTGTTGCTGCATGTTTTATTCCATTTTGTGTAAGTAATTTTTTTTAAATTTATATTGTTATATTATTTTATTTACTTATATTCATTTATTATCTTTTATTTATAGGTTAATGATTTAAAAGATGTTATTCATTATTGTCCTAATTGTAATAAAACCATGGCAATATATTCAAGATTGAATGATAGGGCATATAATTATAGTTATACATGAAATAAAAATGTTAGAACATTAAGATCATTAATTATTATAATTTATAAAAAGATTAAAATATCATGATTCGCGAAAAATACGACTCGATTTTCTTTAAGTTACACTTTTTTCAGGTAATTTACCACTATTATTATAACAGGATAAGTTTAGAATTTTTCTTTTGTAACTTAATATTTAAAATGGGAGAGATCGTGAATACCAATAATAAAAGAGACCTTCTGATGCGTATACCAAATTTTTATCGACTCAACAGAAAAAGTTTTCGGGTTCCAATGATTTTTTTTGGTTTAATTTGTAGGAACAAGAGGTTAATTATCAAACCAATCAGTACCACCATTGACATTTATATAAATGAAAATTGTTTACTTTAATTACAGTATATAACTCTCATGGACTGTTGAAAACTAGGAGGAAAGTAAATCAGAAACTAGCTTCAGAATACTAATAAAAGAGGACTGACCAAAGAATTTAAGTCTCCCTCGCATGTCAAGAATAGAAACTATGAAGGGAAGTGATATATTTAATGACTTCTAATGAAAACATATGAAATCATTGTTGGTTAGTTATTAATTTGGTTGAGAAACATGATTCATTATTTTTTCTTTAAATAAGAAAATTTAATATTTCAAGATAGAATTTCTACTTGAACTTTATTTATTGATTTTTATAATTTCGAAACTTTAATTATTTGCCTCTTGTCCTAATAGATGAGGGTTCTGGGCTAATTCATTGTCTAAACTAACCAGTTATCAGAGGGAAGATTACTCATAATTTGAAGTAATACGTAGTTATACCACTTTTCCCCTTAGAATTGTTATAACAACAGAAAGCGAAAGAGCAGTGAAATAAAAAACAATAAGGCATCCCTCGCCAAATTCTATTCCCCATTAAAAAGTGCATTATAAATAAAAAAAATACATTTACAGTACTAATAATAATTACGGAATACCATCGATAGAAAAAATGATGGTGATCACGTTTAATCGATTTTGAGACGAATCCATAAATAGGCGTTCAGCATGTGACGTTAAAATGAATCTCGGTAACACCTGATGATCGTCAAGAAAACGTAAATTAAAATTTTTCCGAGTTAAAATTAATTAAAAATAAGTATATATAAGGCCTTTATCCAAACTCAGTCTCATAAATAAAAATTCAAAATGTCGAGCAATATTGATACGAAATCTAATACAGTTGAAGATAGCTCAAAACCACCAATCGAACAACCACCACCACCATATTCTGGTGGTAGCGATGGAAGTACTTCTATCACTGCTACAGAACAAACTCAACTTCTCCCAAGCCGAACAGTTACAACATATACTTCTCCATACTCACCAACACAAAATTTAACTTATCCTCCGATTAACAATAATGATAGATCGTATTATCAACACGATCAAACCGTTATCTTATCGTCACCCGTAGTACCTTTATCTGCTCTACGTACTATGCCTGCTATGACTATTTGTCCTCATTGTCAACGTTCTGTATTAAGTATTGTTCGATATGAAAGTGGGGGAGCTACTTGGTTGTGTTGTGTTGCATTATCCTTTTTTACTCCTTTATGTTTTATTCCATTCTGTGTAAGTATATTTCCATTCAAGCTGACAATATTAAAAAATTTTTCTAAGTTTCGTTCTGCTTCTTTGACTATTATAGATTACCGATCTTAAAGACGCTATTCATAGGTGTCCTAACTGTGAGAAAATTATGGCAAAATATTGTAGATTTGATGGTAATGTTTATCAACATAGAGGTTAAATCTATTTTATCACCTTGGTGTCTATGAATTATTCATTGTAAGTCTCTAATTTGCAAATTGGTACCATGATGATAAAACAGTTATTTATTCAAAAGTTATTTTGCTATTAATAGTATCTTTACTTTATATTTATTATTTATTAATTTATATTATATTTATTACATGCGAATAATTTATTAAATAAAATTTTGATTCAATTTTCAAATTATTTCTTAAAATGGACATCTAAGTTTTAACATATTTACCACTCCAATCATGCCAAACTTCTTCGACGGTTTTAGCTTTAGTTTCTGGTAAAATACGATTGCCAATAATATAAGCTACGAATAAATATGTAGCAAATATATAAAAAACTTTACCTCCCAAAATTTCCCTAACTTCCAAAAATAATGAACTAACTAAGAAATTACATATCCAATTAATAGATAATCCTAAACTAGATGCGGTTGCTACAGAATGGGTATCAACTATTTCAGGTATAATTAAGAATGGTATAGGTCCTAACCCAATAGCAAATGTAGCTACAAATCCAATTATTGATAGTGATGATAATAATGCTAAATCATATGTTATACTAAATGCTAATAGAGCTGATGCTAGACTCATTAATGACATAGAATATAACAATAATGTTCTTCTACCTGATTTATCTATTAAATATGCCGATACTACTGTCATTATGGCATTCATAATACTAATATATACTGTAATTAAATCACTTGACGTTGGTAATATTTTTTTTAATATTGTTGTAGAATAATTTATTACCGCATTAATCCCAGAAAATTGTTGTGTAATTTGTAATAATAATAAAACTTTTAATGCTGGTCTATAATGTAAACTACCAATAAATTTCCAAATATTAATATCATCCCTATTTGGATTTCTTGCATGGAATACCACGGCTGGTTCCGGTGTTGTAGAAATACTTTCTTCGATATTGTCTTGCGATGATGATGGTAATGATTGTTGCTGTTGTAGATTTTCATTTTGTTGATCATCAATTAATCCTTCTAGCCTTTCTTCTGCTGCAATTTGTTTCCATCCCCCAATTTCTTCTTCTACTTCAGTTTTACCTCTTAATTTTTGTAAAGCTCTCTTAGCTGATTGATATCCTCCTGTTCTTGATGCAAGATATTTTGGTGATTCTACCGAAAATCCAAGAAGGATGAATTGTACAATTGACATGGCTGATGCAGATAATAATATAATTCTCCATCCTGGCACATTTGACAAATATAATCCTTGTATTTGTGAAAATAATATACCAATTACAATTCCAAGCTGATTCATTACACCTTGAATTGGAAGTTATAGAATTGTAAATATTTTAAAAATAACATTATTTATGTATAATATATTACACATACCAAAAGCACCGCGATATTCTGCAGGTGATATTTCGGCAAGATACATCGGAACGACTACGCTGGTCTATTAATAAGATTTTTTTTTTAGTGTATATATATTACAATAAATACATCTGTTGATTAACTACACTTACCACACCACAACCGATACCGACAATCATTCTACCAATAACTAATGCGGAATAAGAATTAGCGAATCCCATTACAATAGGTCCAATAAATAAAAATAAATTATTGCACAATAAAGTCCATCTTCTTCCTTTAGTATCAGCGACGCGTGAAGAAAGTAATGATCCTATCAATCCACCTAAATTAAGAATTGATGTTAACAATCCAAATTCTCCCTCGTTCATTGGAATACATCGTATAAGAGAACTATCATCATTTGGAGTTGGAAAGTTTTCACATGATATTACACTTTTAGGCGTATTAAGTTCTCCAATCTATTTTAAATAACAAAAATTATCTCTTTAAACAAAATTGATTAAAATATTGATAACGTAATAATGTATGAAAAGATGAATACATGATATCCAAACTGAAATGAGCCTAAAACAATCGCAAAGGACACAGCGATTAAATAAAATGTGAGTTCTCCCATGATTTTAGTAAATTAGAAAATTAGAGTCAAAAATATATCAAATAAGTAATATTAATTAACACGTGACTTCTTATTTTATTTGGACACAAATTTTGTGCAACATCTGCAACATCTGAATGAGCCCCAGGGACGATGAATTTCTGCGGCGAAATTTTATAAAATCTGCCGGCGGTTTAACCCATGATCTGCCCTGCTTCTGCGGACTTAAAATGATTATTTCGGCGCATTTTCTGCTCATTTATTTCGCAATTCTGCTCATTTCGGCTATAAAAAAATTTTATTAAAATCAAATTTTATAAGTGCAATTTTTGAAAGAATTGGTAATTTATCTCCAAGATTCATCCAATATTCTTCTAAATTAATTTCTCCAACTGAATTTTCCAACAATAAATGGACCATTCACAAAGTAATTCATCTGGGTTTGCTAATTCTTTAATAGCACTATATTGATGTAAATTTTTTCTCTCCAATGGACCAAGTAAAATATATTTAGGATCAAAAATTTGGGCAGCCAAAAAAAGTGAACATGTAGGATGTGAGGGAATATGAGCATTAAATTTGTTAAAAGCAGCTTCAAAAGCTAAATGAAAAACAGGATAAAAATCAGGTGGGTTGAAGTAATGTGAAATAATAGTATTATCAAGATCTGGACAAAATCTTGAGAATTGCAATTACTTTCTAAAAATGCAGAAAGATGATTAAGGCATCCCTAAATATAGGCTTGTTTTGTTTCTGAAAAAAATCAGTATCTTGTATAAATTGTCTTGCATATATAGAAATAAAATGAATATAACCTGAAATTGTACCAAATTTGAAAGGATTAGAAAGAGTTTTTAAAATATTTTTAAGTGTTTCATTTGTTGAATCATTGGTTACTTCATCCTGAAAAAAGGAATTCCAATAGAGTATATGTATTTTTGTATACTCAACCATTTTAAACCATGAATTCCAACGTGTAGAAGTAGGAAGAGGAATTTTACAAGGAGAAGATATGCCATAATTGCATAAGTGTGTTAA
>QZLH01000024.1:42757-53337 GCA_003833135.1 Oehlia diaphana
TTTTTGCGATTTAATTAAAATAATTGGTAAATCAATCGAAATAAAATCGCTGTTTTAAAACTTAAATTTGCTAAATTTCGTCAAAATTATTATGGTCGATTTTATTTATTTTTGCAAATCGGCAATTTAAATCAATATTGATTTTTAGATGAATAGTCGATTGTTTATGATGAATTTTATTTGCATGGCAGGTTCGAATTTTATTGATATGTACAGCCGATTTTTTTAACTAATTCCAAAATTTTGCCAATTTCTAATTGCGAGTGGCAGGCGTTACAGTGCAAATCGCCTATAAAATTAGTTGCTGATTTTTTTGGTACTGATCGGCTAAGGTCAGACCAAATTTCGTTTAACATTTGGCAATTTAAAATTTTGCCGAAATGGACTATTCTGACCAGTGTATTGTCATATTGAGCATTTTCATTTTATCGAGAGCTTCTCCCATTGCCTCCGGAGTCTTCCTGTTCTGAAACATCTTATTCAACTTTATCTGATGATAACGTTCCTTTGAATAGGACTTATTTACATGCAAACTACAAAACCCATATTTAGAAGCCGTCCATCTTACACAGCCATCTTATTTGCACGGAGGTCGCAGGCATCTTTTCCAGTGAATATAACATCCTTCTGGTCATGTACTTCCTCTCCCACAAATCTTTCTTTCATCGTTAGGATGTTGGCAAACGTATTTTCCATTCATCGATTTTATGCTTGGGTATTGGTTTGATATATATAATAATTATTTATTTTTATTTTGAATTTTTTTATTGGGGTATTATACCAAAACGGTATACTAGATAACATATCTGAAAAAAAAATACTATGGCCCAATCCTCGCTTTCAGAGTCCCTCTTCTCTGACACCTCCACCCTGTACTATTGTGGGTTTAAAGTCTCCGATATAGAACAATACTTTAATAAAATTCGGGATGATAGTGTCAGGCCAAGAGAATTCCTTGGTGCGAACAATGAGGATGAAATAGAAGCCATACTCTCAGATCGTGAAGGCCAGAATTCATTGATGGGGATGAGCCACTCCAGCCTATTATAGATTTTGATTTGCCAGTAGAAACATTAAATGCTATTACCCTAAGCTTTCAGATGGTCAGGCAAAAAATATATTTGTCATAGCTTTAGAGATACTTGCCTAGAAATATTCCCAAAATGGGATAAAAATACTATGTCTATTGCTAATAGTAGTGATGAGAAAAAAATATCTCTACATGTCTTAACTTCTGGCATGGGACTCCCAAACATCGCTCAGGTTGCAATGTTCACTGAGCTTTTCTGTAAGAAACTCTCATAAGGGTTGCAAGGAAAAGGTATTATCGATAATATAGCAAACAAATGATCATTCTCTTTACGAATGATTGGAACACCTAAGTTTGATGAAAAGACTGGAGAACACATTTGTGTGAAAAAAGCTATTCTCTTAAAAGATAGAACAATCTTTAACTTCATGCTTTATCCACTCAATGATGAATCAGAAGTTGTAGAAAGTCCTCTCTTAGTCATTCCGGAGTTAGAAAGCATAAGTTATAGTAGTATGGGCGTTGATGCAACAGAAGTCGAATTAGAATTAGTTGAGAAACTGCTCAAAGAGGCTAGCATAGAAGGATTTAACCTCTCGTTCCCATCTGAACAATCTCCTGATATCTTTCCTCTTAAATGCATGGCCCAATCATATTGTTCATTATGTGACCAGGAACATACTAACGAAAATGCATATATTATACAAAATAAAAAATCATATAGTTTTCATTGCTATTATGCAGATCAGGAAAAGCCATCAGGCGAAAAAAAGCCTTTAATAAAGCTTACTCTTAATGAATCGGCCTTAAGTTGGGAAAAAAACCTACCAGCTCCAGTAAGATTAGAGCAATCCAGAATTTTGAACCCGAATGATCATTTCATGTGGTGGGATTTAATATGTATGTGTACTTCAGGTAAGAAATATTCCCATTCTGAAGTTTATGGAGCAATCCAATCAACCGTTGTCTATATTCAATTGGATAAGCCAGTCTGGATATTAAAATATAGGGATCCAGAAAATGGGTTTTACTTTGGTATGGGAGCCGAACTAAAACTTGCCAAGTTTGAGATTAAAATAATCGAATATGGAGGTGAAGCAGTGAAGTTAAAATCATTGATAGACCAGGCAGTTATTAAAGGCCTAATAGTTTACGCAGATTATGATTTCCTCCCATTTCCCATAAGTGTTCCTCAACCAAACACAGAATTCTTTAACCTTTTCCTAGGATTTTTGGCTAAGCCAGCAATGGATATTAACAAAGAAATTATGGATCTGATTCTCTGGTATACGAAGAACATAATCAGTGCTGAAAATGTAGAACTTCATGAATATCTTTGGAAGTGGTGGGCATTCTTAGTGCAGAAACCAGCAGAGAAGCCTCAAACGATCTTAGTGTTAAAATCTATATTACAACAATGTGGAAAAAATATTATTACAGATTTTATTGGTGAAAAAGTTCTAGGAGAGCATCTCCATTTTGCTACATCAGATTTGAAAAAAATCCTTGGACGGTTTAATAGTTCCCTTCAAGCTTGAAAGCTTATTGTTATGAATGAAACTGGAATGTTTAGTGGAAAATGGCATAAATTTAATGGACATCTTAAATCCCTCATAATAGAAGGGAGGGTAACTATAGAATGAAAAGGCCTTGAAACCAAGCAATTAAAAGATTTCACTGGATATATGGTTACAAGTAATTAGGATGCCCCAATTAAAATAGATATAAGAGATTCTTGTGTAGTGTGTTTTGATGTCTCATCACGCTGTAGAGGAAATATAAAGTATTTCAAAAGACTAGGAAATATACTTAACCATCCTGATGCACCTGGCGTAGTTATGAAATATCTTCTTAGTTTAGATATCTCAGATTTTGATCCACAAGAAATTCCTGCAACTAAAATGAAATCAGATATAATGTGTGATCAGCTTCCTACTCCCATTTGATTTATAATCAATTATATTTCCCCATGGTATGAGGGTAAAGTAGCCAAATCAAGTTGTACATCACTATATCAAAATTATCTTGAATGGTGTAGGAAGAATGGAGAAAAACCATTTAATAGTGCTATACTAGGAAAGAAGTTTTCACAAATCGGCATTGATCGGGCACATTCATGAAATAATGGAGTAAGAATATATTAGTATATTCTTGATTGCTCTAAGATCATAGCCAAGCTCTGTGAATCTGGCCTAGGTGGTATCAAAGAATTTTCCGATATACCTCAATCTGACTTACCTGAAAATGAGACTACAGATATACCCATATTCAATGTGCCAGAAATTATTCCTCCAAAAATAATCCTGCCTCAGCTAGAGCACCATAATAGAGTAGCCGATAGAAAGAATATGCCTTCACTTAATACTAGTAAAGATAAGAAGGCCAGTAATCAGAATGATTCGACTCAGGCAATTTTTGACTATATGGCAGAAGATACACGTGCTCCAGTCACCTCAACAGGTCCTGAAGGGACTACATCTGGCACATCCAAAACTTCTAAACCACTTGAGCCAGAAATCGATAAGCCTGAAGTCAGTAAACTATCAGTACAAGCGCAATATATCAAGCCTAGTAGTAATGAACTATCATCTATCATACTTCTGGCTAGACAAGAACGAGAAGAGCGCCTTAGGAAATGGGCTATCGATCATGGTGAAGACCTGGACGTATTTGTGACCATCACAGAAAAAGATATCAGACTATCCTATGAATATCGAGACAGGATGATGTTGGACGCAGATGCTGTCGATTTTGTGAAAGCAGACAGTATATAACGTAAACGATATATTTTGAATGTCTAGAAGGAAAAGATTAATAAGTGAAGAAATATATCTCCGCAACTTTGAGAATGCAGAAAAACCCCAGACATATGTTTATGACGATGAGGAGTGGTAAAAAGGTATTAGCATACTCCAAGAGAATGGTTACTTATGGTAGGTTTGACCAATAGTAGCAAAAAATATAAGCATACTCAGCGTAAGCGCAAAGAATGGTATGCTTTGGTAAAGAGCGAATAAGAAGTCAGTTTATAAAAATGGTGTTTGGGTAAGAGGGTCTTTTTGTTCTTTACAACTAGGTGATATAAAATTTCAGATTATTATTATTTTTTTCACATATCCTATCTATCTGCAAATTTCAAATTGGCCGTAAGACAACATCAAACTACTTATCGTTAGTATGTTTACTAAAGTAACTACTCCAAAGACCCGAAGGAAACCCAAAGCTAATGACTTTAAATCGATTCTAGAACAGTTCTTAGAAAAATATAACTTATCTACTGAGTCCAGCCCAGAACAACTGAGTGAACATAACAAAGAGCTTAATGCATCACTACAGGATCAGAATGCCTGAAAATGTGTTAAAGTTCTCCTAACTAGGCGCAAATATACTAAAGAGAAGAAAGAGGCTCTCCTACCCGATAAAAGAAAAGAAAAACTGATAATAGAGAAAAGGGCGGAATATTGTGCTAAAGCTGGTAATAAGTGGGTTATTTTCCATCATAATATGGAATTGGAACCAAAAATAATAATAAAAAAAAAGTTATAGCATCCGCCTCACGCCAACAGCAATTCTGAGAAAAATTAGCAAAAGCCGAAGTGGATCCTGAAATTATTAATAACTATGCCAGAGATCCGGCTCTTATTCAACAATCTAATAAAATCCAAAAAGAGCACTGACAGCTACGTGAGTTCTTTGATGAAAATGATAGTCTCTTGCTGTGAGACGCTTTGCATGAGACCTCAAACTAATATCTTCTTTATATATTTATTTGCCTATCTTTCTCCTCCTGTAGATCGATAGTTCAAAAGAGTTTATTAATTTTATTTTTTCGCTCGAGGCAAGATCTAGCATATAGTATAATATATCACAAAAATGGTAACCGATCAAAATAATTTATCTGATAGTATGCCCACTGAGCAGGAAGTTATCAGATATACAGAGAAATTAGCCCAGACACTTAGACTAAACAAGCAAAATGCAGAAGTATATAGTGTGCTTTTCAGTGAAAATAGGGCACTAAAGAAACAATTGGAAGATTATTATTCCCAATATAACACTTTAGAAAAGAGGGTAGAAAGACTGGAAAAAGATGTAGGATCCTTAGAAGACGAATTGGAAAATCTGGACGAATATGTAGTGGAAGATCTAGATGAATGTGTAGATAGGGAAACTGTGGTCAACTTAATTCATGAAATAGTTTCCTCGCTGATTAGTAGAAGAGGCCTAAAGGGGAATAGGAATTTCTCCTATACGATTGAGACAAACACATCCGAAGAATCAGATTCGGGTGAGATAATTGATGAGTTCCATGGGTACCAGGTAAAAGAAAAAAAAGCTGTCCCTCATGCTTTAGCGCCTTTAGCTAAGTAACGAAGAAGGATGCGACCAAGAAAGGTTAAGCGGTTTGTAGTTTGAAGTGAGCCAAGCCAGGTGCTTTGCTATTTTTCGATCAGAGATATTAAGTTTAATATATAAATAATCAAAATGGAAAGTGACCAACCAGTTGGAGGCGTTCAAAAAAACAAGGCATTCAGGGTAAAGTATCTGACGGCCTTAACCAATATTTCGTTCAAGTCTACTTCACCTGAGACTAGTTCGTCTGAATCAAACTCATCTGAGTTTGGCTCATCATCTGAGATTAGTTCATCTGAATCTAGTTCGTCATCTAGTAGTTCGTCTGAATCCAGTTCCTCATCTGAGACTAGCTCATCCAAATCCGGTTCATCTGATTCTGATATTGATGTAATAGTAAACATGATTAAGTAACAAAGGATTCGGGAGCACCTAGCCTGAAAGAAAGATGCATATAATAAAAAATCTTGATCTAAGCTAATTGATAGGAAGTAGTAATCTACCAGCGAACTAGGCTTAACTAATTTATTTTTTCTGATTAAAGATACAGTAACTATAAAAACTAACCCATTATGAAAATAGATAACCTGTCACCTAAAGGATACGATACATTTAATTGGCTGGATCAAAATTGGCCTCCAACTTCTCTAGCATTGGAACCTGAAAAAGGTAAAGATAGCCCAGCATCAGTTCAAGATAACCAATTACTAAATGAATTTTTGAGGCGTATAAGGAATATAAGGAATACACCTCATTATCAGATTTGGACTTATGTAAAGCAGAGATGAAAAAAGGTTTCTTCAGAGACCTCAATCAAGAGGCAGAGATCCAGTTTGCCTATATGGAACCTTCAGATCCTTTCAAAAGGTTATATAAAATTTTAGATAAATCAGAGGTTCCACTTTATTTGAAATTGCAGATACAGAGATACTGACCGGTAGTGATCCGAATTTGATCCGATCTGAAGTGATCCGATGTCTTAAGAACAGGCGAGGAGGAAATGAACACCTGTCTTAGTTTTCCATCCAGCAGATCCAGTTTTTTTGGACCACTACCAGCTCGCCCAATTTATTTTTTTCGATTAAAGATACAGCATATAATACAGACTATTTATGGCTCATACAAGCATTTTTATTATACCAGAACTATTAGAACAGATTTTACATTTTTTAGCGATAGATAAATCCCTTTATTCTGCCCTATTTGTTTCTTGATTGTGGTACAGATGCGGTGCCCCTATTCTATGGAGACATATTGAGCTAAAGAGAAATAACCAGAGATATAGCTATAATGTAAAGTATCGTTTTATATTGGAAAAATTTGTTCTAATAATATGTGGAAAGAATAAACCGGCTTATGCCTCAAATGCAACTCATCTAGAAATTACTTGTTACAATTCATTTTCAGATGAAAAAATAAAAAGTATTGTGGATATATTTCTGAATATAACTCATTTAAATTTCAAAGAAAGTATAAGTTTTAGTGATAATGTGCTAATTCTGATAGCAGAAGCATATCACAATTTGAGATAACTCAATCTGTGGGATGTTCATATAATAACCGATAAAGGCTTACGTATACTCACAGGATCATGTCATAAATTAGAATATCTAAATATTTCTTACTGCAGAAATATTAGCAATAAATCTTTGTTTGAAATTGCAAAAAATTGTCATGATTTGCAAGAATTTTATTTTGTTGAAGCATGTTGGATTACAGATAGATCTATAAGTTGCATCTTAAACTCATGCCCAAATTTACTAATTCTTGATATTGCATTTAGTCGTAGAGATATTAAAGATGCTAGTACTTTAATGCGAAGGTGTTTCAATATAGAGTATCTTGACTTTAGTGGGGCTATGGCTTTGCAGAATGATGTATTGATTATAGCTATCATCAAAAGATCTCCAAATTTAAGACATTTAGAGATCGGTCATAATGATATTGGTAATGAGGTTACTGAAGCGCTGGCTCATACATGTCATAAATTAGAACATCTCGAGCTAAGTGGTTGTTCATTTGTCAGCGAACTATCAATTTGTAATGTTATACGTTCCTGCCCAAGACTCCAGCATCTCGAACTCAGATACTGTAATACTACCAGTACAACTATCAGAGAAATTGCTCGCTTATCTTTCAATTTAAAATTTCTAGAGTTAGAAGGGTGTAAAAATATTAGCAAAAAAGCCATGGACCATCTATATCCAAATATTCATATCAAAGATTTTGATGAAGAGTACTGTTCCAATTCAGAATCTTCTAGCTCTAAAACTGAATCAGAGTCTGAACCATCTAGCTCTGAATCAGAGGATGAAGTTGCCTATGATAATAATGTACCTTCTCCGATGATTATGGGTACAGCTGATACTCTGAACATCATTTTATTACCGCATTTAATGATTATCTTAAACAGGCTGATAGTACTCAGGATATTATTTTCACGTTTTTTAGTCAGGAATTAACACATACCCTCTACGGAATAGTGATACTCTACCAGTCTAGCTAGTCTGAAGTGATGAACATTAGCTCAGAAGATTTTGCTAGGCCACTCCTGTGTGACAAAAAATAAGTGGATCATTAGTTAGGTCTTGTGTGACATAATTTTTGCATATATATTTGAAAAAACATATTAACCTTTATTCTTTATTTTTTCCCAAACAATCATGAGAAAATGTGAAAGAATGTCTACAAGCAACATAGGACCCACTGTAAAAGTAAATATTAACGTCAAAAGCATACTGTATATTATGGAGGGCTGAGGACTTCGCAATTTTAAGATCACTAGGCATAAAACCAATTATATGGGCGTGCATCAGTTAAAAAGGGGGAAATCTACCTCAATATCAAATTTAAGATTTTTGGCTTATATTGTGTAAACCATCAATGTACACTATTTTCACTTAATATTGTATACCAATAATCATAATAAATTATCGAAATAAAATCAAATAATTGAAATATGCTACAGGGACGATCATTTGATTATTTGACAATCATTGACTTATTTAGCAATAGCATGACATATATGATGAAGGTGAAGTTACATGATATGGATAAAAGTTTAGCCACCAAATTTCCCTCCTTTTTAACTGACGCACGAAAGAAAAATGTTTTTTCTTGCAAATAAGTTAATTTCGTTTTTCTCAAAATGATGAAAATGTAGATTTCCCCCTTTTTAACTGACGCATGCCTATATGTCTCTCTGGTAGATCTCCATGTGAAAAGGTTTGAAAATTCTGTTTGCATGTGCTTTCATAGCACTCTTGGCATCATACGACATTGTTAATCATGACTCATATCTCCTTAACTTTTTCCCAGCAAGATATAAAGCATGTAGGAGTATATGGAAGTTCAGCCAACTTTCCACAAAAAAATTTTAAGGTGCGTATGTGATAGAAGTTATGTATGGGAGCGAAGTGCGACATAAAAAATACTCACTATGGGCTCTTAAATTTAGGAAATTCACTACACAATGACCGATAACAATGATAGGGATGGTATTGATATCACTCTCAATTGTCTTATCGTTCCCATAGGAAATCTCTTCGATCTTCCAAGCAACCAAGTAGCTCAAGCAATTACAATCAACACAGGTCGAATGGTTGGCAGACTTGAAATTGCAATTCGTAATCGGTTAAACCAGTTAGGCCTGTTGGGAGTACAATTTTCTAATCTTTCTCTAAGTATTCATCAAATCCATTCCAGAACAGTTAGCGAAAGACTAATGAACTCTCAAGCCTATATTTCTGATTTTTTAATGATCAATTTCAACCTCGAACGAGTCACTTTCATGTCACCATATATTCTCCATAATTTTAGTGTCATGTAGCGCTATAGTCGCAATTTTTATGTATTGTAAGCCGGCTTCCGGCAACATTTTTATTTCATAAATAAAGTATTTTTATCAAACGTTATAAGAAACGGATCATGTGTAATGAAATATCCAGACTAGTCGTAAAGGTACTTCGCCTAAATTTAACATTTTTATCTGAACCAATCTAGCCTATATAAAAAACATAGCATTATATCAGGAGAAGAGTCTTCACAGTTGGTGGAGCGCAGTGATTAGGTGATTGTTGCACCTATAATGCAATGTGGCTGATCATACAGCAGGCTTATGAAACAGAATAATTTCTCACATATAGTCTGCCTCAGTATTTTTTTTGCAAATAAAATTCTTTCAACTCTTGTCCTCATATACCACACTTTGAGCCAATAACATTTTGCAAAAAAATACTATATAAGTCAGAAATATGTCTATCACTTTATTCTGTCTCATTAAAGGAAATACTCTCGCGAACGCTTTTGAAGTTGATATTGAGAAGGACAAGTTTATTAGCCACCTCAAGAAAGTTATTAAGACAGAAAAGGTACCAGAGTTCGATAATTTTTCTGCAGACAAGCTTAAGCTATGGAAGGTGTTGATCCCTGGTGATCAGGACGATCAATTAAGAAATCTAATACTCCAGGACAGTGACGAGCTGTTGGCAATAAATGATATTGGGAACTACTGGCCTACTTCGCCTCCTAAAAAACATATCCATGTCATCGTAAAATTGCCATGTAAGTGTCTGGTATAGTCTGTGTAAAGCGCCTTAATGGCTAATTTTTTGTCATTTGTCCTAGTAATCATAATAACACATATTCGTTTCCAGTTCTCAGTTTGGAAGAGGCGTTGTCGTGTATTCTGCCACCGATAATATATTCTATGGTGTCACTCACGTCTGCCATCTGTGGATAAACAAGTATTTCTTTAATTTCCTTTATTCGCTTGGTTTAGATTTAATATTCTCTTATTTCTTCTTACAAACTTGGATAGTTCTCCCATATCTTATGTTTCTTTAACTTTATTTTCAAACTTGGATAATTTCCCTTATAATATTTTCTGGACTTGTATCATCATTTTTATTATTTTAATAACTGAAATCATTAATTATTAATTCGTAATCCGCCAGTGAACCATAAAACTTGGCTATTAAATTCCGGTGAAAGTTATATATATATTTACTAATAGCGCGAAATCTACAGTTCCAGCAATGCAAGGTACAAATTACTAAAATATAATATGAAAACCAATATTATAGGCATACAAATATGACATTTGGCTATCTTAATAATAAAAGACCGGTAAAAATTTTAAGCACCAAAAGACACTTTCATAAGAGCTGAAATTTGAATTTAAAAAAAAAAAATTTTT
>QZLH01000024.1:87022-99399 GCA_003833135.1 Oehlia diaphana
GCAGGAGAAGAGTAGCATGGATTCGAAAACTGGCTTTGATAAATTATTGCCATATATACTTCCCTTTTCAATAATACTTTTTCTCCTGATCGCAATTATGTGGTTTATTATGTTGAAAAAGTTACAGAATACACAGGAAATGGCTGAGCAATATATTCAGACTAGAGATTGGCATCTCCAAAAGCTGGCTGTATGATCGGAGGCTGGAAGGAAAAAAAAATGACTGATACATATGAAAATATATAAATAGACTGTTAGCTTTGCTAACCAATACCTAATTGACTATCGTATAAGTACTGGTGCTAGTGGGACTTCTTCGAATTTTTTTTGAATGTGATTTTAGGAGGTAATGAAGGAGCTTCAATCTGGACAAGCTGGCTTAAATATTCTACACGACCAATTGCAAGTTAAATTAGGTTGTTCCAGGCTAGGTTTTCATCAATGAGCCAAACACGCTGTGGGTACAAAATTACTATAACACAGATTTGATAATTGAACGGAATGCAAAAATTATGTAATTTATCACAATGTGTTTTATCCTTTTAACTTACATGGGATGTGAAAAAGAAAATATTATTATAATGTATGTATTATACTACTATGTAAATGTATTGTATAGCAAGCAAGAAATTTTTTATTAAGCAATAACATTAAGGATGAGTTAACAAAAAATATTACAAAGCAAATAATGTAGATAAAGAACGGATTAAAACTTTTTGTGTGCTATATTATAAATTTAAACCAAGTATTACGGATTCTTTGAATTGAGAATAGAAAGTTGCATTCTATTCGTTTTTCTCCTTTAATATACCGAATTTGTATTTTACTTTATCATTGGGAAAACTCCATTTCTCGTTAAGTAGTCCAAGCTTGGCGTTGGTTTGCTCAAATCCCACATCGATCCTCTCCTTCAATGTCTCGACTCTTTCTTTCATGGTCTTGTTTCTTTCTCCCAAGGTCTCTATTTTTTCCGTCAATTTCTCGTTCAAAATTTTTATTTCCTCAATATGTTATTATATAAAACAGATGGCATCATTTAAAGTTATTGTACATACTTCTTTGATTCAAATAACGTAATAGCGCATTTCAAACACTTTCATAATGGTGATTAAAGCTCCAAAGAATTTTGCAATATTAAGAAATAAATTGAAATAATAATAATAATCTAAAGATATACAAACTTGTTAATATGTTAACAAAGAAACAGTGCAGAAACACTTTCTTACCTAAGTCTTGTCCATATTTTATAAAATGTCTGTATGATACAAAAATTGCGGACAGTGGTGTTGAAAACAATTGAAGATTTATGAGAGAAAAATAAAAAAATAGCAAGTGAACAAAAGATAAAGAAACTTCAGCAAGTTTAATTTTATTATTTTATTTATATTAATTTTTTTTACGGATCTCTATCCACACATCATTATATTTATGTCTGATCATGATTACATGACTAATAGTCTAATAATAGTCTATAAAATCCAATCTTATGTTATTATTTCGTAACCGTTAATTTGAAATTTACTAACACAGAGAATATGCGAAAAATTAAATATCTCATGACGAGCGTGTATTACTGTATAAGTTACTGATTATAGGAGATCGAAACTTTTGGATGCTTGATTAACGAATTCCTTAATTTTTCGATCCTTTCTGGAATAACAATTTCTGGGTTTTGGTCATACCATACTTCAATAAGGAAAAATTCCATTATCCAGATTCCAGACAAATGCATCTTTTTTGCCGATCACGATGAACGATGTCCTCGAGTTTTTTGACATCTTTATACCAGCTAGTGCTATGAAGCCGATGTTGAGCCCCTTGCACCTCTAATACTATTCGATATTTTTGGAAGAAGGCATCAAGCTCTAATCTATTCAAGAAAGGAGAACGATATTCAATCATAGGTTCTTCATTAAGAATTTCCTTAGCTATCTGGATTCATCTAGTCTGGAATTTGCGATTTTTCTTGGATTCTCTTTCCGCCTGATCCTGCTCTAGTTTTAAAATTCTAGCCTCAAACTCAGCGAAGCTCTGTCTCAATGCTTCAAGCCTAGCTTTCTCGTCAGAGTGATCAATACTTCAAGCTCAGAGATAATATTTTTATACACGAAAGAATTATTTCCTGTTACGTGACAAATGTAAAATCATTTTATTAATACACGCATACAAAGCTCGGGACTGTGCCCGTGATACATAAATTTTTATACTAATGACTGCGGACTTATGCCGCCTATTTTTTCTTGATTATTTCTTCTACAAGGCGCTTCTTAGTTGCGGGTTCCTCACTACCTTCTAGAGCTCTATCCTTTAATAAACCTACTATAACCTCTCAAACTCTCTTCCGCAATTCTGTATCATCATTGAGAGCATCTTCTGTAAGTGAAATTCGATACTCGGTCCTGCTTGTACTATAGATACCATATACATATATGTGTATATATCTCGGTGCTACTGACTACTGACTATACCATGGACGTATTCGTAATCGGATCGAACGTCTGAACAATCTTTCGATTTTTCTAGTTCATATTTAATATTCATCTGTAGGGAAATAGCGAATAAGTTGTAATAGCCCATGATCAACCTGTAGCGAGCGGGGTAGCAGAAATTGTCATACTTACATCACAAGCACTTCTACATTGTAGTAAGTTTGGCAGATATCCACAGTCGCCTGATTTTGTTTGCCCTCGGTTTAGTCGGTTATGTAAATTATTTCCTCCAACATCTCGATGATAATTTTTTTAATTGCATAGTCAACACGGCGTGTTTTCTTCGCCATTATATTCGCCTGAGGGTTGAGATGTGATTACAAAACCGTCGATAAGACTTACAGCCGTATGTAAGATTGTTGAAATGTACTCGCATCGCATAACTTCGTTACTGGACCCATATTTTTTATCCTATGGAAAATGTCGTCAATGCATAGTTTAGATTCGGGGACGCTTTTCGTTAATCGTGTGGGTGGCTATATTATGAGACGTGAGCTCGAAATACATTAAAAAAGAACCATTTAACCTGACGTGGTATGAACTGTGGAATACGAGTTGTATCCCCGCTAACAATTTCATATTTCTCCAGCACTTCATTCTTGTACGAGGAGAACGACCTCAGCCTTTTCTCCTTGCACTCCTTAGTAAAGTCTACGAGAGCTGTTGCAGGTCCCAATTTCATTCCATGACGCTCAAACTCTTCTTTGGTTATTTTGAAGAAGGTACGGCCATTAATCTCTAGCGTTTCTAAAATTTTGAGAGTTGTCTCGCTAAGCTCTAAGTCTTCCTGGCCCTTCAAAACGAGATAAGTCCAACCGTATCATATTTTTTAACTTCGTCCGCTAGCGTGAGCGGGTCATTTCCAGTTGCAGTGTTAGAAGTAGTGGAGGCAGGTGTATGACGTTTTATATAAGGGATATGGGTACGACGGAAACATGTCATATTGGGCTCGGATAAAAAAAATGTGTTACGTTCCGGAGTGACTGGACGTTAAGATAGATTTTTACGTCGCACAAGTATTGCACCATTACACGTGACTTTTAATAGCTTTATTATTTGTGAAATATAAAATAAAATTTGCCGCTATTACATAATACAGATCGTAAACTAAATTATTCTGACATGGGGTATACAGTGAAGTGCTCTTCTCAGTAAAAATATCGGAAATATCGTCATACACATCCATTTCCTTTTGAATAACAATTCCGGCTTGAATTATACAAATTTTGAGAGGGGTATGATTGAATGGTGCCCCCAATCTGCTCTGAATTGCAGACTCGAGTTCGCTATAACCTTTATTTTTGTGAATTATAATTGCTTGCATTACTCTAATCAAGGAATATTCATGAGTTTTCCTATAGGAACAATAAGAAAATTGGGAGTGATATTTTCATCGGTCATTTCGTTTCCTAAATACAAGACCATAGTGAGATCGAAACTAAAACTCGCTCCAAGCATACATAACTCCTGGTATATACATACCTTATTTTCGCGTTATTTTTACGGGAATGTAAAGTTTGCTAAAATTCTACGAGCTTCTACATGCTTTACAATATATCTTGCCGGGAAAAGGAGAAAGGAGATAAGGTGCGTGATTAACATTGTCGTATGGTGCCAAGAAAGCTTTGATAGGGTATAATTCAATTTTTAAATGAGGTAAATTGGGGTATTTTATTATTGATAGTATACTTGATTTAACAATGGCTTTATTACTTAATTGCGTTACTTAATAATGATAAACTGTTTCGTACCTAATTTTTAAAAAATCAAAGGTTTATTTAGTATATTATAATTATCTAAGTTACGGTAAAATAATTACCTTTGATATAAAAGTTCTATTTAGTGACGCATCAAGTGGTTGTAAACGAGATGCTAGGCCACCTGGAATAACTGCTAAATCGGTTCTTTTTTCACAAAATCGTTGCTTAACTGCATCAGTTTTGTGTGCAAAAAAAGAATCATCCAACACCAAAAAGTGTAAAAAAAAAAAGATGATCTTGAGATCGGCTGTGTTACATAAAATATCCCATGATAAAATACCCTCCCAGCGTAACCATCAAAAAAAGCTCGGGCACGTGATTCATGTGATATGACTGTGGCTAAGTGTGGCTATGGAAATTGCACTACGCAGTTATTGACCATTTGACCCTAAGAATCCAAAGGTAAAAGCTTCAGCCTAAACTAACCTTCCTTACCTAACATGCTATCTTCAAGAATAAATATTTCCGCCTAAACATACTTTCCTTACCCTAACCCTAAGATACTCCAACGTCAATGTTATCTTCAAAGATAAGTATTTCAGCCTAAACTAACTTTCCTTACTTTAAGATCTCCACTCCAAAGATGATTTCTTGAGAATATGATGAAATTTTATAAATGTTAATCATATGAGTAAAAACAAATTCATATAATTAGAGTAATTATTTTATTAAAATAGAATATAATATTAATTAAACAATAAAATTTATTCAATTTCAATTTATTAAAAACATTAATTTAAAATAAATTATTGTAAATAATGAGTGCTATCAGTATCCCCCTTCCATTTTTAATGGCAGGGTTCACTTATTTTGATAATGTTCAACGTCTTCACCTAATTTATTAATAGGACTATATGAATTCCTTACTACTTTATAATACAGACTAGTTTTTGCTCTTCTAGAAGGGAAGGTAGCATTAATTAGGGTGTCAAAATAACAGTTACAAATTAGTTTGTTGAACTGATATTATTGCTTACTTGGTATTTCTACAGGTTTCATATTTTCTGCGAGTTTTGTTTTAAAGATTTATAGCTATTGTAAAGAAAATAAGCCAACTATTTATTTTAAAAAAATTTGTATTCTTGGTATTTGGTAATGTAGACGCGAAAAGAAAGCTTAAATAATAGCTTAAATAATACGCGATAAATATTTAAATAGATCAGTTGCGCCGTATGTAACAAAATCACATGCTCAAAATCACATGCCCGAGCTTTTTTTGATGGTGTTACTGAAGTTCCCTACCGTCCGCACCTCACACCGCTAAAATTGATATAGACCCGAGGTATTTTAGGCAGTGCTACACGGTAAACCATTTCTTTGTTTTTTCTCTTGCGCTTTTTGTAAATTAATTGATTTAATGAAATCAGAATTGATAAATCGATCCATATTTTTTTAAAACTTGTTGGTGAAATAAGTAAATAAAATTGATAAATCAATCAATTAATCAAATAAATTGATTGCGATTTTTTGAATTTCGGAAATTTTTTTTATTGTATGGTTCGAAAAATATTTATTATCATCACATGATTTATAAAATACGAGCATAATCATACAAGTTTCATTTTAAATCAATTAACGGTGTTGGAGAAATGTCGTGAATAATTCGACAAATATTAACGAAAACAATATCTCAATAAGCTATTTACAAATTACTTTTGAAATTGAATTACAATTAAACAATAAACGAACTTGAATAAGCAGTAAAAGACAAATTATAAATAATTTATTAAGCAACACGTTCCAACCTTCTTTGTTTTATCTTGTTCCTTCATTTCCATTCCATATTTTTATCATTTTCATACATTATCTTCAATTTTTATTTTCTTTTTGACTTCCTGTTTATTTTCTTCAGCCTCGATAAATTCACTAAATTCCCATTTAACTTTAATTTCTTTTTCTTTAGTCTTAATAGCATCAAATTCATTCTTTACAAATTCACTTTTAACTTTCTCCTCAGACTTAATAACTTCAAATTCATTCTTTATAAATTCATTTTTAACTTTAATTTCTTTCTCCTCAGTCTTAATAATTTCGCCTTCTTTTTCTATCTTTATTGGGACATCATCAAGAAGAATATTCCTTGTACGTAACCAACTTGCTGGTCTATAATGAATATGTAAAACAGCAACTGGAATTGTTAAAATACTTTTAAGCATTTTATTTGAAGCCATTTTAATATCTTGACTTTTTTGAAAACCTGTAGAAATTTTTATTCCCATTTCAATTCCAGTTGATTCAGGAACTTGTACTTTTTCTACTTGATTTTTAACATAATTATCCAATTTTTCAACTTCTTCAACTATATAAAAGTAAACGGATATAGCACCAATTCCTCCAAACATTGATTTTGTACTTGAATATTTTATATTATTATTATTATTATTATTATTTGAATCTACTTCATTATTATCATTTATCCAATTAGTAACATCAAATTTAAATAAATGTTTTTGTCGTTTTTCATCAAAAAATCCATCTTTTCTTGTTTTTGGTGTAGATTTTTGAATTTGTTTACAAGTATGATCCCATTTTCCATCAATAAATAATTTTGCTTTAAGTATTATACAAGATGATGATGATGAAAAATGATTAGATGAAGCGCCGAATTGTACAACGTAATTCGTTCCGAGTTCTTCAACAGCTGCATAATAAATTTTATCGCTATATACCAAGCATAAGTTCAATGTAATTAGAGTAATTTTTTTAAAGATATCAAAAAAAAAAAAAAAAAAAAAAGAAATATTAAATATCTTATTTGTATTCTATTTTTTAAATTAAGAAAACACTAAATATTATGTATACCTTTTAATCTTTCTTCCAGTTTTCATATCAAGTACGTATGAAGGTCCTGTAGTCATCTATTGTCATTGTTTATTCAAAATTGAGAAAATTGAGTGATAAAAAGTTCATAATTACAGTAACTTTTAAAAAAACAAAAAGATATAACATCATATAACATACGATTCTTTTATCAATATGTTCGCTACATTCTTTTAATGGTTTGTTGTTTACTAATATCTTTAAAGAAAATCCCGAATATATCATTTTTTTTTTTTTATTATTAGTAATATAAATGGGTGTTCAGTGTTAAAAAAAAATAAATAACGGAATGAAAGATTCAAATAAATAAGTGTGATTTTTGGAAAAAAAAAATATTTTTTTTTTTTTTTTTTTTAAAGTAAGCTCAACCTTTTTAGAACATTTAGAACAAATAATATAATTATATTATGATGACATAAAATAAACTTGACACGTGTTAATGAACAATATATTATTTAAAACGCGTTTATATCTGCATGGTAAATCATTATAACACACATGGCATACATGACATATCTAGAGTGATACATTTGCTGTATGTCAGATTGTTTTTAAATTCATTGAAATTATTAGAGTTTGAAGTTGCTATGAAAATTTGAATGATTTTTTAAATGCTTTTTTTTTTTTTTGGAATACTCGAAAGCTTTCGTAAAAAATTTGAAAGTTAGGTTAACGCGTGTTAAATTAAATTATATCTATGTGATTTATATAAAATTTTACTGCGGTTATTCAAAGATAATAGCTCTATCATAATCCTGGAATCTAATTAACAGATAAAGTATAAATAAAGTTTAAAATTTTCTATTTCTAAATTCTAATTATGTTATGATAAAGCAGAGAAAAAATTTTTAAATCGCCATCGGTGTAACACTGTAACAGGCAAGAAAGCACTGAAATCAATCTTAAGATAATAAATTGATATCAAAATATAAAAGAAAAAACAATTGAATTTCAAACAGTCAAAATCTTTTCAACTCAGCTATTTCATACGAATTTCATAGCAATATCAAATGCCGCCGGGTTTTGCGGGTTTTAAGCACGGCAAATTTTTTCTATCCTATAATTTGTTTTCTAAATTCTTAAGTTCTTTTATATTCAAGTCTTTCCTTCGTTAACGTACTGTAGTACTTTACAATTTGTTCGTATCAATATGATTTAAAATATTTTAGTTTTTCCTAAATTTGACTTTGATCACATTGATCACGTGAGAACTCGTCTTGTTTAATATATTCACTTTTTTGATAACGACGGAACTTAAATGCGAGTTGAATAATAACAAATATCTATATAACGTATCAAACTGAAATATAGCCACGTGATCTGCATTAATTTTGCCTGAAATTTTATTAATTCCGGTCGAAATTAGGATTAATCATTTAGTTGCCAACATTGTCAGCCATTTTTACTATACAGAATCTTCAATCTTTTCAGTTATAATGTATTTTCCTGAGTGGTATAAAAATAAAGTTAAAAAAGCAGGATCGGACGAATATCGAATAATATTAGGTAATAGGAAAAAAAAAATAGAATCGATTGAAAAAAAAAACTATGTATAACTGTATAGATCTGCAAAAAAAAGTGGATTATCTGTTATGTTCTCCGCAAAAATTAAAGCTAGCAGCATCTCACAAACTAACACTTTTTTCAGTGATACAAAAAAGTTTTGTTGCACGCTATCTGCTAAATGCACAGACAGTTAATTTTTTCCATTCTTAGTAATTTAAACATTTCTCTCTATTTGTAACACAAGCGGACAGATATTATGATTAACGAAATATTAACGACAGATAAATATTTAACTAGAGACAGATATTTACTTGACTAGTGACAGATATTGACTTGATTAGCGACAGATAAATATTTGACTAGCGACAGATATTTATTTTATTAAACAGGTATTTACTTGATTACAGACAGATATTTATTGATTAGAGACAGATTGACATATTATGCAGATATTATATTAAATTAGAGACAGATATTTATTGATTATAGACAGATATTATATGAATGATTATATTTGATTAGAGAAGATATTATATTTGATTACAGACAGATATTATATACAGATTATTATTTTATATGTTATATTTGATTGACAGATTAACAATAGAAATTATTTATCCGATTGAATTAATGTTTCAGATTTTAATATTCAATGATGATTACCTGTTAATATTCAGGTGTTGAAGTTCAGATAAATTTACTATATCTGATATCCGCAAGTAGTAACATAATATTTCACGTGCATTTACAGATCATTTTTTTTACTATTTCAATCTATTCTAATCAGGATTTTAAATTTTATTCTTTTTTAAAATATTTTCAGATTATAATAATTTTCAAATGTTCTTTATGCAATCAACAATAAAAAGTACGAGTTTTGATAGTTTCCGAATATTATCGTAACAATAAAAAAATTTACAATATAAAAAAATATTACCTTTGTCTTTTTTGATTGAACTGTTTGAACTGTGAAAAAATTTTTGTTGGGACTTGATGATGATCCTGATGATCCCTCTTTTAATGTTTTATAATTTTGGTTATTCAATTGTTTCATTTTTGAAATAAAAAAGATGATCAAAAAAAAAAGATTTTGCGATTTTTTTCGGATTTCTTTTTTTATTTTTATTTTTCTAATTCCGATTATTTTTTATATTTAAAAATATTTAAAAATATTTTTTTTATTTTTATTTTTTTAAATGAAATACCTAAATAATATAAATTTTACGCCTAAAAGTTAATACGTTTTTGGATTAGTTTCTTTAAAAAAAAATTGTTAAAATTTGGATTAGTTTCTTTGAAAAAAAAAAAAAAAGATTTCAAGTTTTTCTTTGAAAAATCTCTTTTTTTATTTTTACATTTTAAAAATTTTCTTTATACCTTTATATTTTTGGTCGAATTGATTCTCGATACCTCAATATTTATGATATTTACTCAGTAATAACTCTTGACAGTTAATAACACTGACAGTAATAACTCGGACAAATTCGGATTAAATCACCAAAACTCTTTTTCTGGCTTCCGAATACGAAAATTTATAGTTTTATCACGTGTACGGTATACCTTTACCATGAAAAACCTAAAACGATAACGGATACGTAAGATAATCAGTTGCACGTTGGAGGATTTAATATTTTTATTCCTTTTACCGAAAAAAACGAATTTTTTAAATTAATAATTTAAGTTATATTATCGATAATTAATAATTACAGTTAATATATTTTCAACAAAATTAACATTTTTTTGGCAAGATTTTACATTGATCCTTTAATTTATTAATGTTTAAAAGAATGAGAATCTAAAACTTAAAAAAATCGTAACATTTTTAACTTTTAATATTAATATTTAATAATTATAAATTTTTTTAAAATATACAATATACAAAAATATTAAAAAAAACACCCATGAATTTTTCTTAATTCGGTGATCCATCAGTAAACCATTAAAACATTGGACAAAAAAAAAAAATAATTTTACTCTTTTAATACGTGAAAAAAAAAAAACACTTATTCCTCATCTAAATCCTATCCCTAACCCTAACCCACGTGCCTTATTTCTTACCTTTTTTTTAAAAAATCCCTTTTCTTCCTTTTTCTTTCTTTTTTTTTTTTAGAATTTGATTATTTCCTTAAAAAATTTAAATTTTGATTATTTCTTAAAGTAGCCTTACTTTGCGATTTTTTTTTTCTTACCTTTTTTTTTAAAAAAAATCCCTTTTCTCACTTTTTCTTTTTTTTTTAAATTTGATCATTCCTTTTTCCCGCTTTCCATCATTTTCTATTAAAAAATTCTATTAAAAAAGTAAATATTTCATATGCTTTTTTGTTCTTACCTTTTTTTTTTAAAAAAAAAAATCCCTTTTCTTACTTTTATTTTTAAAAAATAAATTTGATTGTTTTTTTTTTGCCGCCAATGATCAAATTTATGGTTTACCGACAGTTCACCACATTAAAGCTTATTAATATAGCGGTTAAGCTATCCCAAAATTCAAAACCTCCTACTGATTATTTTTATGATAAATCATTATCATCTATTATACCAATAACTTAAAGTTATGGTAACTGCTCTTAAGAGGATCCGAGGCTTGTGGAATTTTTTTTATCAAAGGATGCCTGGATGCCTTGCCAGAGCCGGCTTGCCCCAAGAAAAATCTTATTTTTCATACTTACTAGGAGAGATATGTAGTATGGTTCCAAATATTCCATATTATATCGTATGGTTTCGTATTTAGCTTGACATTCTTAATGTCAAACTCATAATGGCAATTGTGCCATTTTTCAAAATGGTTTTGAATATTTGCGCTATAAAATTCAAAGAAAGATTGATACCATTAAAAGTCATCTTAAGTATCATTACAAATGACCCTCGCCAACGCTGATAGGATCATAACGCTGGTAGGAATCATTGTAATTTAACACAATGTAGAGGCTTAATAGAATATCTTAATTTCTTTCACGATCATATATATATACCTTTCCACACTTATATAAATAATGACTTTTGGGACAAATTAATTTTAAAAAGTTTGAGAACAAAAAAAGATTTTATTGAAAAAATATATATATCATATTTGATATACAAGATTATTTTCTATTTCCGTTTAATTACTAAAAAAATTTTCTTCCAATACTTATAAAAAAGCATTTCATTGTGTTAAATTTAAGTATAAACTATTTAATTTGAAAAATTTTTAATTAGATGAATATATATTTACGGTATATACATATAAAAAAAATTTTTAAGAGGGAAAAAACATACCTAATTTCATTCATTTATATCATTGTGAGAGAGTATTGGGGGTAAGAAACATGAGGGGATGCCTGGTAGTGGACCTCATTAGAAAAGTATGTTGCGTAGTTGATTTTTACAAATGTAACCTAAACCGGTTATTTCTTCTAGCCTTTCATCAAATTAATGGCGGCGCAAATATTGCCGCAGTCGCCATCTTATACGAGAAATTAAAAAAAATTTTTTTTTTTTTTTGAAATTACAAGTCAAATAGTTACCGCAAGGTAACAATATTATATATTCGTATATTATTTTAAAAGGTTTTTTCTTAAGAAAAAACGTTCTTTTTTGCTCCTTTCAAAACGGATTTCTTTGTTAGGGAATAAGGGGGGAGGGGAGTTGTTAAAGATTGTAAAGGAAAGAAAGGAATGACAGGTTTTTTTTTTTTCTTCAAAACACCATTTTTATTTCTAGAAACAAAAAAAAAAGGAGTTTAAATTTCGAAAAAATTTCGAAAAAAAAAAAAAAATTTTTTTTTAAAAAAAAAAAAAAAAAAAAAAAAAAAGGAAAAAAAAAA
>QZLH01000024.1:103989-120285 GCA_003833135.1 Oehlia diaphana
TATTAATAATTAAATCTTTTTTTTTTTTTTTTAAAAGGAAATAAAAAAAAAAAAATTTTTTTTTTTTTTTTTTTAAATTTGTTTTATTTTTTTATTAAAAAAAAAAAAAAAAAAAAAAAAAAAATTTTAAATTTATTTAAAAAAATTAAATTATTATAATTTTTTTTCAAAAAAAAAAAAAAAAAAAAAAAAGAGATAAGGCGGGAAACATAAAATATCATGTTATTCTTGTGTGGTGATACATGAATTTAAAATGTATATGACGTAGAATGCACGTATGACAAGTTTTAAATAAAAAAAGACAAAAAAAATTTTTTTTATTTTATTGTTTCATGTAAAATAAAGGTGGGGGATATTCATTCTTTATTATAAAAAAGAAAAATAAATAAATAATATAATATATATATATATATATATACAGTATATATTATATATGTATATATTATTATATTGTATTCTTTGTTGATATAACCAAATTTAATCTTTTCATACAGTTATAAAAAAAAAAAATTTCTTTTTCTTTTTCTTTTTTTATAATAAGGAATACTTTAAACTTTACAAGAACAAGCGGAATAAGGTAATAATAATGTATGATGAAAATCATGACCTCTAAAGAGATTTCAATAAATCAAAATATGGTAAATTAAAAACTAATAATGAAAATTTTTCAATCTCCGTTACTTTAAAATAAATATTAACTCTTTACTAATAAGTCAATAACAGGAACATAACAGGTAAATATACATTTTTTTGGATGGAACCGTTGGATAAATTAAGCGTAATTGATAAAATTTAAAGTTTTTTTTTTTTTATGTACTCTTTTTTTCTTCTTTAAAAGATTTTAAAAATGAATTATAATCTTCTACTCTTTTAAGTAATAAAATAAAAACTTTAAATTTAAAAAAGGGAAAATCATAACCGTAAAGGATATTATTTATTAATAATTAAATCTTTTTTTTTTTTTTTTAAATGGAAGTAAAAAAAAAAAAATTTTTTTTTTTTTTTTTTTAAAGTTGGGTTAATCTTTCATTGTAAAAAATATAAAAAAAAAATAAAAAAAAAAAATAAATAAATATATTTATATATTTATATCTATGTTAAAAATATAATTAGATTTTCACTTTTTCCTTTGAAAGGATAGAAATGCATCTAATAAATATTTATATAGAGAAGAAGAAAAAAGGAAATCTTAAAAGCAAACGCGAGATGATTTAAATAATATTTTTTTTTTTTTTTAAAAGGAGAAAAAAAAATA
Source organism: Oehlia diaphana (assembly GCA_003833135.1). NCBI lineage: Eukaryota > Fungi > Glomeromycota > Glomeromycetes > Glomerales > Glomeraceae > Oehlia > Oehlia diaphana. The sequence goes on from QZLH01000024.1 coordinate 105,245, forward strand.
AAAATAAAAATAAAAATAAAAAGAGATGGAAAAAAATAAAAATTTTTAGATTTTCTATTGTAATACTGATATTACAATGAAAAAAAATAGATATACAAAATTTTTTTTCTTCTTATCTTTTCTTTTACCCTATGTGAGAAAAAAAAAAAAAAGAATATTGGTCATATGTGAAATCTGCAAGGAAGTTCGGTTTCAAAAGATGCATACTTTTTGACGTAGCAATTCAAGTATAAGTTCTAGTAAATTCCATATTTAAATTAACTAAATATATTAAAAATAAGTTGACAATGAACCTAAATTAATTTTTATTAAGATAAGCTTAATTCTGCCATGTGGAGATTTTGTACTTGGATATACACCAACAAATATTGTAAATACGGTAATAATCCCGTTATTTTATAATTAAAAAAGTAAATTTTACGACTCTTACAAAGTATAAAGTAATTTAAAGTAATTTTTGAAATTAATTTACCTAATTTACTATAATTTACTAGTAAACCCAATTAAGTTATTTTTTTACTTGTTTATTACCTAAATAAAGAAATCTTCCTGTCATGTAAGTACCTCCTCTTTTTTAATTGAAATGTTTCAAATCTTAATACAAAATTTTAAAAAAATGTAATAAATTATTTCATGTATGTATAATTTACGTATTTACGTATAAATTCATGTATGTATAAAATTCATGTATGTATAAAATCCATGTATAAATTCATGTACAAATTTATGTCAATAACTCCAATTACCAATAAAATACCAATAATAAACGTGACTATATCATGTGAACTCGATAATCTTTATTTTGTAAAATTCTTTAAAAGCAATCGTTTTCTTTTTTTGGAATCACTTTAAAGGTAGATCATTTCCTCTTTTAATCTTTCGAAACCGAATGAAACGATTAAAATTGATGAATCAAATGCATGAAGACCGTCCGTTGCATATTATGCGGAATAAAGCCTTTTTTACTCCGGGAATTTATGAAAAAAAGTTTTAAAAATAAATAAATAAATAAATAAATAAAATTTTAATTAATTAAAATATTTTTTTTTTTTATTTATTACTTTTTAAATATTTTTACTCCATTTTAAACTCATTACTCATTTTAACCGTTAAACAACAAGTTATTTTTATTCTCAAATGAAATTTAAATTAAAAACCTGTAAGTTTACAAGTCATGATCATTTAACTTTTTGCTTGTCGCCTGACTATATCATACGATACACAAACATTTTCTTTTTCTTTCTTTTATTCCCTCTTTTCTATTTCGTAAATGTAATTTCTACTTTACTTTACATATCATGGGATTATCTAATGCAGGAATCTTCTTTTTGCATTTTCAAGTTAAATAAATCAATTTTGTTATCCTATGTCAAAAAAAAAAAAAAAAAAATGTACGGATGTTAATTTGTTAAATCTCCGATTAAAATTACTAATAAGCTTTTTTTTAAAAGTATTGAAAGGTTTGATTTTCTTTGTTCTGTCTATTCTATCTATTTTGTCAAATGATTGTAATTCGATTGTTTTCTCTTCCAATAATAATTTTTACCTGTATATGGATTTTTCTTGGCAAAAAAAAAAAAGAATAATTCTTTTTATTTCTTATATGGAACATAATGTTTGTATACCTTCTAGGCATCGTTTAAAAGAAAAAAACCTGTTTTTTTTTTCTTTTTTTTCTTGTGATATGTAATACTAAGAATTTTCTAGGTATTTTATATAATTTTAGTAAAAAATAAATTAAATTACCTTTAACATTTCTATCAAGAAGTTCTTGATCGAAAAAGTGTAAATCCCCCTTTTATATTTTCATCATGTGATTCAAAAAAAAAAAAGGCGAAAAAATCTGCGCCGAAATCGTTGAAAGGAACGATGGACTGTGTAACAATCATGGTTGAAGTTTAAAACATGAAACTCGATACGGGGTTTTCGGGATTTTTTTTTTTTTTTTTTTTCTTTATTATAAATATACTATCCAATCATTTTCTTGATTTTCCCGGAATTTTTTAAAGCCCGTAAGGTTTTATAGTAATTATAGTAACATCTATCACATCTATTCGTAAAAAAAAATTATGTAAAAATAAATTTTGGGTTTTAAGTAGATCTTTTTTTTTAAAAAAAAAAGACAATAGAATTAACGCGGAAACGTGGCATGTTCAGTACATCAAAGACTGTCCCGAATCGGTTTGATAAATCTTTATTATTCTTAATAACAAATATTAATAACATTATAACAATGATAATAATAACAAAACTTCCAAACATTTTAAAATAAATTATTTATTTCCCTTTTTTCCTTTTACATTTTACTTCACTCAAACAATTAATTTTTCACTCAAACAATTAATTAATCTTTACTCAAACAATTAAATGTAAGATAATTTTTATTCATTTCTTATTCTGTCCAATGTCCGTTCTTTTCACGTGATTCTAATGCATAATTCAATTTATTATACTTACAAATAATTGATCGTTCATTCATGTATTAATTCTAATATATTGCCTAATATACAAAAGAAATAAAAAATTTTCCTTAATTAATTTGAAACTAACTTGATTGAGTGAACGATTATTATATTTAAAAATTTGGGTTTGTATAGGTTCGTACAAATAATGTACTGTAATCCTAAACCAAAACTGTTCCACATCTCAAATTAATAATCTAGCTTTTTTTTTAAGAATAATTGGATTTGAAAATAGGTTCGTAATCCTAAATTGTAAAATTGAAAAAAATAATAAAGAAAGAAAATAAAGCCAATGATGTAACCAATAATTTATTTTTGGTTAGGCAGTTTCAAATCTCAAACAATAATCTCATTATTAAAAAAAAAACTAGATTATTAGCTAAGATGTGGAACAGTTTTAGTTTAGGATTCAAATCTTTTAAAGATTATTAATTGAAGATGTGGAACACACTTTTGATTTTAGGACTACGAATCCAATTTTTTTTAAACATAGTCTTTAAAAAAAAACTAGATTATTGATTTTTTCAAATTTTCCAACCAATTAAATGTTCAACCAATTAAATGAGAAGTAATTCCTCAAATATTGATAATAAAACGGAAACACATTTTTGTAACACATTATACTGGTGGTTGTGTTCCCAAGTTGTTGAGTCATAGAACTGAATGTACAGAAAAAAAAAGGGAAAATCTATTATTTGATGATGATTTCTTTTATTGTGTATGAATATTTTTTTTTTTTTAAAATAATAAAATTTTAAGGATTTATTCGATCATACCTAATATAATTGAGTATCGTTCTCAAAAGAATGACAAAAGAATTTCGCTGCCTTTGGACCATTATAAGCACAGTCGCCTTCTGCTAGTACTACACTAAATGCTTTTTTTGTATCATTCTCGAAAGAATGACAAAAGAATTTCGCTGCCCTTGGATCATTATAAGTACAGTCGCCTTCTGCTATTACTTCGTTTTGTATCATTCTCGGAAGAATGACAAGGAATTCGCTGCCTTGCCTCGCCTCTGGACCGTTATAAGTACAGTCTCCTTCAACTTATTAAATGCTTTTTTCATTATTTGTATCGTTCTCGAAAGAATGACAAAAGAATTTCGTTGCCCTTGGACCATTATAAGTACAGTCACCTTCTGCTAGTACTTCCATTAAATGCTTTTTGTGTCATTCTCGGAAGAATGACAAGGAATTTTACTGCCTTTAGACTGTTATAAGTACAGTTTTTCACTGTAGCCTCACCATTGCTAACTTAATTTCCCTCTAACTTTATAGCACTAGACAGGCGCCACCGAATAAATTCATATTATAATAATTAAAATCAGATCTTGGTGAATTTTGTTTATAAAATTTTGACAAATGACTATCTCAACCAGAAAAAATCTATACGAAAAAGATGATAATGTCAATAATATTGTTACGTAATAAAGTTTTTAAAAATAAATTTTCTACTAAAAAAAGCAAAACTTACACCATAACATATCTCTTTATCCAAACCCATCCTTTGAAGTGCCATCATCTTTCATGTTATCAAGATTGTATTGTGAATTCCATTATACATTCGGTAATTACACAATAAAATCTTTTCAATTTGGAAGGAATTTTGATTAAGTTAATTACCCGTAATGACCCGTAATGACCTATAAGCAGTGATGTGCATTTATACTTTCAATAGTATAAAAATTTGGTTGGAAGCTTCCAATCCAAAATGGTTTTATTAGAAATTATGCTTCCAATCTTTCCAAAGATGCTTCCAATAGTGCTTCCATTCTTCCAAGAGCACGTCACTGCAGTTATAAACAATAGATTTTCCGGAGATATCATTACTGCGTCCTGAAATATAAGACTAATACATTTCTCTCAAGACCAGTATATACTATGTCCTCGCTCGCATGTCCACCATACATCTTTTTATAAGGTCATCAACATAAATATCGAATACCTTTTAGATACTTTAATTGATTATGTTGATGGAATTTCTGGTATAACGGAATGAATTCTTGTAAACATCATTACGTTGGAGATTTTTTTATTCAGCAATTCCTCTTCTTCGTATTCACCCTCCTCCTCTTTGACTGCTGCTTTCTGGTATTGTTGTTTTATTTGTTGGGGATTTGACATGGGGATTGCAACTGGCGTAGCCTCACTTGCTTTTTTAAATAAATTTGTAGCTAATAATGTTTTCTCATTGATAGCATCCAACCAAGTATTTCTCGTTCAAAAAATATTAGGTTTTAATTTTTACCATAACAACAAGTTACCAAACAACCATCATGCTCTAAAGTACATGATTCAGTCTGAAATGAATTTTGTTGAATTTATTGTTATCTTTGTTATTACTATTAATTTCTATTTACTATATTCTAAAGACCATAGCGCGGGGTTGGACAAAATTATAATCAATTTTGCTCACACTATGGCATTGACTCGAGTTGACTTGGGTTCTGATTCAAGTTCTAACTCGATTTATTCTTCAGGTAAAAAATTCTTGATTCGTTTTACTCGAGCTGAATTGTCCTGACTAATATAGTAGTGATGGGAAGCATTAGGTTGTTGTTTTGTTGTGATCTGAAACAACGAGTTACTCGGCAACCAACATTGTCGCTAAATTACGTGATTCAATCTGAAAAATATTGTTATAATGAATAAGAGTTTATAGTTTTGTATTCATAAAAGTTAATTCAACAATTAAAGAAGAAAAAATTACCTTACTTCACTTAAAATTTCCGATGACTATGAGTATAAGCATTTGAAGTTATTTTTTAATTATGTTTACTTGTAAAGTTTTGATAGTTATATAAACATTTTAAAGTAGCAGCTGTTAACCTATTGATTATTTTTCCATCCTTCAATAAATCCATTTTTTCTAAGTTACTATCAATATGGTAAAGGTAAGTAGTGGACAATCGATGTTTCACACCTAACCGAATTTAACAATTCGTTTACAAAATGGGCTCCTTAACAATTCACGAGGACATCCATACCGACAGATTATGTTCTCATAGAAAAACGCAATTACCGATGTTGCTTTAGCACCACCCGTAAACAAACGGGGTAATTGTATTGAATTTTTGTTGAATTCTTCATACTTAATTATCATCATCTTTGTTATTACTATTAATTCCATTCACTATAATAGTAGTGATGGAAAACATTAGGTTGTTGTTTTGTTTATGATTCTGAAACAACGAGATACTCAGCAACCATCATTGTCGCTAAAATACGCAATTCAATCTGAAAAATATTATTATAGTAAATAAAAATTTATAGTTTTGCATTTATAAAATTTAATTCAACAATTACAAAAAGAAAATTTTCTTACTTCGCTCAAAATTTCCAATGATTATGAGTATAAGCACTGTTTTTTTTAAAGTTATATTTTTAATTATGTTTACTTTGAGTCAAGTAAACATTTTAAAGTGACAGCTACTACTCTATTGATTATTTTTCCATCCTTAATAAATACATCTTTCCAAATTTTGATATAATGATTCATATAAATAATATTGTTTGTGAATATATCGTTTTATGCAAGTATGCTATGACACATCATCTAATGCAGGAAAGATGATATTTTGATTACTAATAAAGCATGATGAATGGAAACGCTTCTTTAATAAAATGTTCGACTTCCCCCGTTCATCACATAAAACGTAAAACAGCCTTAATATCATACTATTTATGTAACGAAACAATGGGACCTAATTTAAAAAAATTATATATTATTAAATAATTAAACTTGTTTGAAAAGAAGACACAAATAATGATAATTAAATAATTGAAGACCATGCATTCGACACATAAAAATCAGGCGATATAATCGGACATTAGCTGAGAAGCTATTCAGGATAAAATGTGTTGGAATTTATAACTGTCAGAGAATACCACCTGGGTGTGAACCTCTCACGTATTGTGGATGAGCTGACATTTGCAAATTAGTGAATAAAAAGCTAGCATCAAAAATAATATATTCCAAAGAAATAAGTATAATTAACTGTTTAGGTTAAAAAAAAGAAGACTCACCAAACGTCCAAGCCATATAAGATATTTTTGTCTATAAGCTTTTAAGCTTTAATGTATAAGTATCAGTCGTAAAAATACATTTTTTGAAAATTGCAGACGCGATCTAACATTTTTGTAATACAGTACCTGCATTAGTTAATGTCGTACAAGATCGATTTGTTTAAAATATTTTTTTTTTTCAGTGGAATACTGGGAATCTCTTTCTTGGAAACGAAATTCTTTTCTTTTTGTTTGGGATAATTTTGTTCTTGTTTAAAGGGACAAGTTTGACAAGTTCCCTATTAAAAACGAAGTTCGGTAGGTTTGCTTTTAGAATTTAGCGTCTCTTTCTTTTTTTCTTTTACTTATTGTTTTCTTACGGACAAATTCACGAAATCTGGTTATTAAGGCCTTCTATATGCTTTTTCAAGGTCGATGCAGGGATCATTGATTCTTTCTTGGATATCGAAGAATTGAATTTAAATTTATCTTTTCCTTAAACCAGAGGAATTATGATATCGAAGAATGGGAATTTAAATTTATCCTTTTTTTAAACCAGAGGAATTGTAATATCTAAGAATGGGAGTTTAAATTTATCCCCTTTCTTAAACCTGGGGAATTATGATATCGAAGAATGAGAGTTTTTTCTTAAACCAGAGGAATTATGAAATGAAGTTCGACAAATTTTGGGGAAATTTTCTAATAAAATTTATTGAGTGGACTTGTGATCTTCTCCTATTTTATTAGGGACATGAAGTTTAGCGAGTTAGGAACGAAATTTACTTATTCTTCTGTTTTTAAGAATAAAATTTGGCGGTTTCCTTCCTAAATGGGTCAAATTTTAAAATTATATTATTTTAATTTTAATGGACGAGAGAAGTGGTACTAGTAATAAATTAAGTATTTTTTGCCAAAGAAAGTGGTAGAATTTTAAAACATTGTCAGAACTTTCAAGACTCATATAATCAACAAGGAAAAGAAGCGGAGCATTCTGATAAAACAAATGTAAAATTATTTTCTTATTGTCTATTAATTGTTTTTCTAAAAAAATTGACTTTAATGCTTATTTTTTTTAATAGATAATTTGATTTTGATTAGTCAACTTTCGCAATGAGGATCATGAGAATCGATTTCTTTACGTTCTTTCTTAATTTCTTCAATTTTACTACATGAAGTTAAATAATTAATTAATTAATTTGAAATCCATCTACCATTTTATGGAAAGTTGTACTACTTTGGTTGGAATTTGGAAAAGAAGTTTAAAGGGGTTCTAAAAAAAAATTACGATAAATGAGTCAATGACGCAGATCATGGCTAAACCTGATTGAATTATGGTTGCATAGATTTTGCGCTTCTGGAGGACAGGGTGGTGGAATAATCCTCATTCAGATCCACAATCCCTGGCGCCACACGTTGATGGTAGTGTCTCATTGAACTTAGTGTGAACATTCTGGCTTATTTGTAAATTTGGGCCAGGAGGTTCTTAAATAGCGTTTTCTTTCTTTTAATTTTTTTATATTTTTATTATTTTTATTTCTTCTTTTATTTTTTTATTTTCTTTTACCGTATTTTGTTGCCAAAATACGGTAAATAATTGAACCAATACGATTATTATTGTTCTTAAATTTTTTGTGGATTTCCATTATCCTGAATAAATAATTTAGTAATATTCAATTTTTTTCTTCTCACAAGTCAAAATTACTAGATGTAAGAATGATTTGTTGAAGAATGCGACATTATGATGCAAAAAATCGATATTAGATATCAGCAGGACATTAATTTTGATGAGTGGGATTGAACGAACGCTTATAAACAAGACTACCGGAGTGCTAATGGAGTCGCTAATGTATACGATGGAAGATATAGTTTAGTAATCTCAAATTGTAATATGATTAATAAAAATTGGGAAATTGATTAAAAGAAATTATATGGAGCAAACAGGAAAAAGTTTTAAATTGAAAATAATTTTCTATCTTATTCATTAATTGTTTTTATTATCACCTCAGGTTAGTATTCTGTAATAGGGAATACAAAAATTCTACCTATCGAAAATACTGCAATTATACCGTAGTATTTTTTTTATTAAATTTAAATGAAAAAAAATTAAAAATTTAAAATGATTTTATTTTAATATCAAATAAATAAATGTAAAGAAAATATACATTAAATCAAATGGTTTCTTGCCCTATTTTCACTTGACTTTTTAAAGGGCAATTTCATAAATTATAAAACCAAGGCTTGCATTTAGTACATTGCCTTTAAACTATTTACTTATGCAATTTTCAACAGATGACAATTATAGATTAGTTATTTGTAAACAAAAAAAAATAATTGAAATATTCACTAAAATCATAAATCTTATAGAAGTTTAGAATTACTGAAACAACTAACATAATAATTTTGCTATTCAGATCCTATTTTATTAAATAACTTTCCTATTTTATAATTTTTCTGTAAAATGGATTGTTCTTATTATTTAAGACCATTTTTTTAATACCCTCAAAGCCTCAACCACACTATATAATTCTTCCTTTTATTACTAGTTTTGTAATATTCTTTACCATATCTAGAAATTTAAATATAAATCCATAATAAATTAAAATGCTAAAGAAACCTAAAGAAAAGTATTACTACTTAAAAATTAATCTATATCTTTAGTGGATTGTGAAATTATAGAAGTTATTATATCAGTTTTTTAGATTTTTCTGATTTTATATTAGTTTTTTAAACTATTAATCTAATATAATGATTTCTTCAGTTAACTTTAATACTAACTTTAACTTTATATTTGAAATTTTCTATACTATTTAAATCAATATTTTTTGCAAATTACATTTATCCTAATTTAATTCTAAACTAATATTGATTTTAAAATCATTTAACTTATCATTATATATAATAAATTTTTCCATTTATTCTTAATTTATATCCCATTAAAATTTGTGCCAAAACATTTATTAATTTTTTCTAGTTATTTTTATATTATATAAATCAGCTTTTAGTATATTAAAAATAGTTTAAAAGTCTAATTTGCTTATAATCATCAGATTATAATTAAAATTTTATATAATTATCGTGCTTTTCAAAATTCTGTACCCTTATATAAACCACCTAATAAAAAAGATTATTAGATTATTAGATTATCAGAAATTATAGCCAATAAGTGTTCAGTAATCTAAATAATAATCTGATAATCTAATAATCTTTTTATTAGGTATATAGTTTATAGAGGTATAGAATTTTGAAAAGTGTGATAATATATAAAAATTATATATTAAATAAAAAAGAATATTAATTTTTTTTAATATAATATATATATTTATATAAAAATACATAAAATAAATAAATATTGTATATAAAAAGAGTTTTTTTAATTTATATTCCAATTATAATTATTTTTAAATAAATATAAATTAATTATTAACTAATTAAAAAATGTAATTTTTTAAATTAAATAAAATATTTAATATCAATATATCAGAAAATAATTATTATTTTTTATTTACTTTATTTATGGTATTATTTATTGATTAACTATTTAAAATTTTTAAAAAATATATTTATATAATTAGAATAATTAATTATTCTTTAAAATATATTTTTTATAATTTATAATAATATTTTTTGTTTAATTTAACAATTTTTTTTATTAATTAAATATATGCTTATTAATTTTAATTTTTATTTAAAAAAATATATATTTATTAATAATATATTTTAAAATATATTAATTAATATAGGTTTTTTACATATAACTTATGCAGTATTTCATATTATCTCTATTGAATATTGATAACCCATTCAATACACCTAAGGTTGCTTGCCGAAATCTAAGGATTTAGGCAAAATGGCGTTTTGCCAAAAAGCGAAATTCTGCCGAAACTATATTAAAGTTATATTAAAAAACTGGTGAAACTCTGAAGAAAGGTGAAACTGCTAAAATTTATTATAAATGCTGAAACTGTCAAAATTCTGCCGAAATTATAATAAATCTATAGTAAAATTTTGACAAAACTAATCGTAGGATTTTGAAGAGGTTTAGACAAGCAACCTTAAATACACCATATTTCCTAAATTTTTTATATTGCTATTAAAAATAAAAATTATTTAGGGTGCTATCAGATATTACCTAATATTTTAGAAGGAGGGGGAGTAACTAAAGATCTTAGGTTACATATAATACTATATAAGAAATTATATATATAATATATCTTACCTAAGGGAAGGGTAAGCTCTTATATTAAAGTGATATTAGGTAATATCTGACAGTGCTCTTATCTTTTATTACATATTACTAAAATATTTATTAGTAATATATAATATATTAAAAATTTGAATTTTTTATCATCTGATGAATCTCTAAATATCTATATATAATCTAAATCTCTATTACTCTATCTTTCACTTCTTTTTTGATATATTTTTCTATGATTTTATTATATACTGTATTTTGCTAATTTGGCAAGATAATATCTTAAAAAAATGATTTTATTATAATTAATATAATAATATAAAAGATCTAAATAATATTGGAAAAAGTATCATTTAAATATATATATATACTTATAAATTCAACTTAAAAATGTATATTAAATGTTTATTGTATGATTTTTATCTTAATCTTTACTTTCTTTGTATAATATTTTATAAAAATATCCAGTAATAGGTTCTCATCTTCTGTATGTTAATGTATTTGTCTTTTGAACATTTTATATTGCTAAGACTAAAAATTATACAAAATAAATTCATGTTTAAAAAATAGAGAGAAATTTTTTTTTTTTAAAAAAAAAGAAAATATTTTATAATTTAATTGATGTTTTGTACTGTAGAAGTGTAGGTCAAAATTTACAATTCATTATTAAATAAATACTTTAATTAGGTTTAAATATTTATGTACAGTATATGTTAATAAATATTATTTTACCCATATTATAATTTGATTAATGTAAGAAAATTTTTACTATATTAATCCATATCTAGCTGTGAAGTGGTTTTCATACCTGTATTGTTTAATTAACATGTAATCACAAAACTGATATCACGAGTTCCTCTACTAGTCTTCTGATAATTGAACAAGTGAAAGCAAAAGAATGAAAACTTAAGGCAAAGTTATCAATAAACTACATGATCAGATGTTAAGAGTAAAGCATCCTTAAGCTGGTAAATCCATTTTTGAGTATTCCAGTTAGACTAGTTATAAATTTAGTAGAACTGATCAATAAAATCTGAAGAGGTAGCAAGCTTCATTTTTGCACATGCTTTTACTATATATTTGAAAATAATAGTAAATACTTACTCATGCTCTTCTTTCCTGCTTCTTATCGTTAGGCACTACCTAAAAACTACATTCAAATTAACGGTAAGTAAATTATAATAAAGTTAGCTAATGCTAGTGTTCCGATCCTATTCTTAAAGAGTCATCCGGATTCAATCCGGATCCTGACAGCCCATCCGGATTATAATCCGGATCAACGGATTCATCCTTTATTTAGGATCCATCCGGATTAATCCCATCCGATTTTAAGGATTCATCCTTAATTTCGGATCTATCCGGATTTATCCTAATCCGAATTTTAACGGTTGATCCGTATAAATATAAAAATTTTCAACTATTCGATAACAAATAAAATAATAACAAATTTATTATATTTAATATAATTAAAGAAAAATTTTATTAGATTTAATGAAAAAATACATGAAATTTAATGAAAAAATTTAATCTAATAAAATTTCTTCAGTTTCATCCCATTCTTTAGCAAAAACTTCCATTGAACGAATATTTCTTTTCAGAAATAACATCTGACCTGCCAAATTTGTATCTAAACGTGTTCTTTTTACTGAAATCAAATTACTAGCATGTGAAAACAATCTTTCACTTGATACCGACGTCGCTGGTATTCCAAGATATTTGCGTGCAATTTGGGATAATTTTGGAAAAATTTTTGCACGAATTCGCCACCAATCTAGTGGATTTTCTGCCTCCAATGCGACAGGCATTACCAAATAATTACTTATTTCATCAATGGTTGTGGGTAATTTGTCTTTTTTACTTTTAGTTTGACGGCGTTGACGGTATCCTTTTTGCGAGCGCAATGATGATTCTGCATCTGAAATAGGCATAGTTAGATTTGATGGCTCTACTGCGGGTGAGTGTGGTGTTGAATTATTAGATTCCATTTCATTGAATTCATCACGAAGTTTTTGAATTATTCTTTCTTTTTCATCATCTGATACAAAATCCATTTCTTTATAGCGAGGATCCAATAAAGAGGCCATTAATCCTGCATCATGAGGAGTATTCCAGTAATAAATCAAAGCATCATATATATTTTTTTTTACCTTTTCTAACATTCCTTCGGTATTTAATGGATCTTTAATAGAAATTTTTGTTTTAGTAATATTACTTATAATTTCTTCACTGTCATTATCTACCTCTACATTATCTCCTTCAAATATAGTATTTTCATTAAGATAATCAATATCACTAACATCTGAATTATCTAATGATGCTAAATTGAAAATAAGTTCATTAATATCAGGCATCATTTTACTGAGAGTTACATAAGTTCCTCCTGAAAATTCCCGGGTTGCCTCCTCAAAGGGAAGTAAAAGATCAACCAATTCATCCAACAAATCCCATTCTTCCTCAGATAATAAGATCTTTCTTAATTTACTTCCATCATTTTTGTCCTCTCTATTTGTACTTGTATACAAATCGGTTTGAAGTTGAATGATTGCATCTTTAAGATAAAAAAGACGGTCCCACGCATAATATGAAGAATTCCAACGCGTTGGTACATCTTGTATACAACGCATTACATCATTATATTTTAATTTATGCTGGACTTCTTCCAATCTTTCGATTTGTTTCTGTGTTGAAAAAAAATTGATTAATCTCTTTACACGTGCTGTTAAAATTTCAACAGGTGCTAACCCTTTCCCAATTGCCAACTGAATTGTATGCGCGGTACAGGGGACTCGTTGAATAGCTTCACATTGACTTTTTCGAGTTAAAATTGGAAATGCTGCCTTCATATTAGATCCGTTATCAGTAACAATTGCTGTTACACGTTCATTAAGATCCCAATTTGAAATACAATCATAAAGTAATTCGGCAACAACATTTGCAGTATGGGGAGAAGGTGCATATTTTATTTCTAACATTACATCTTTTACTTTAAAATCTGGAGTAATCCATGTAGCAGTGATGCCAATATATCCATGTTTAGCTCTACTGGACCAAAGATCGGTAGTGAGACTCACCATTGCTGCAGTTTCACTTAAAATATTCTTTAAATTTTGTTTATTGTGTTTATAACTTTTAATTATCATTGTTTTAATTTTTTGCTCACCAGGTACTACAAATGAAGGATCAAAATGGGACATTTTTTCTTTATAAGCTGGATTTGTAACAGTGGAAATAGGTTGGTTGGTAAGCAGCATCCATTTAAGAAGAGATTCTTCACGTTGCTTTTGAATATGCTTAGGATGAGGTCGATGAGATCGAGCAAAATCAGTAATTTTTGTATTTCTTAACTAAAAAAAAATCAATTAGTATAAATTTCTATGTCATAAACTTTAAACATTTGATATTTTTTGGCATAAGAATTACCCTTTTAGGATTATTCTCACTTTCATCCTCATCAATAATTTGGTGAACATCTCGTAAGTGTGCAATAAGATTTCCGGTTGAGCTTCCAGTGTTTCGATACATTTTACCACATCGGTTACCATCTTTATCTAAAATAGTACAAATACGAGTTTCTTCCCCCTTTATATTATATCCTTTTTCAAAATATTGTTTTGTAAATGATGGTTTTTGTCTTTTATTTACACCTTTTTGACTTCCACTTTCAGAACTTCTAAGACTAATAAAAGAACCTGTTTCCATTTCTTTTTCTTGAACAAAAATTAAAATTTATAATTAAAAATTGAAAAATATTGACGTTAATTATTGAAATTCGGCATTACCTTTTCCATTTTCTGCTAAAGGATTTTGTGTAATATCTTCATCCTCAATAATAATTTCGTCTGCCATTTATTGATAATTCGAAAATTTTACTAGGTATTTTTTATAATGATTTATTTTGTAGAAAATTTCGTTTCAAAGAAAAAAATTTTTTTACAAATTTTATTTCATTACATGTTTCGATCGTTTCGTGAAAATTGAATAAAAAAAGGGGGTTTAAGGGGTTATCAGCCATGACTTATGACTTAATACATATGGTTCATGAGAAAATTTTCGAAATGGCGGAAAAACTGAAAATTGAGAAAAAATTTAAAAAAAAAAAATATATATATATATAATCCGGATCGGCATCCTAGGATTACCATCCGGATTCACTAACGGATCCATCCGCCTAAAAATGTAGGATTCGGATATCCGAATTCAATCCGGATTGTAGGATCAATCCGGATTGGCCGGATTACGGATCGGAACACTAGCCAGGAGAAGTGACACAGTCAAAGGTCCAATGTACAATAGTACATGTTTGGCTTTGTTGTTTGAGTTGTTTACCAAAGATGGGAGAACCATCATCATCAGTGGTGACAATCCAATTCTTGGAATGTT
>QZLH01000024.1:123397-169844 GCA_003833135.1 Oehlia diaphana
ATTTATAGCGCTGGCCAAAATTATCAGTAATTAATGTATAACCTGTCTTATATTAAACGAATTATAATTCTGGCCAGCACTATAGATTTGGTCAAAATTACTGGGAGTTCAGTATATTATATAACGAATTCACTCTATACCGAACTAAATCCTATGGAACGGAAGGTTCGTTATATCCAGTGGCAACTGTATTGTGATTAGCTAAAAGATGGTAATTTTAATTACAACCATTATATTTACTTGACTTTTGGACTTACAACTATTTACGGAGACTAACACTAAGCCAGACTTTAGGTAATTAGGTATCTAAAAGCTGCTAAAGCACTATACAAAAAAGATGATGTAAAAATTGCTCAATATGACAAATAAGAAATGATCAAAATTATTTAGAGTTGAGTAAAACGGATAAGGAAAATGCGTTAGAAAAATGTCTAATAGTTGTGTATAATCACTCATGAAGATCATCAGAGGTATGATACTAATGATAGTGATGATGGTGAAAATAATGAAGATAACTGGCCACCAGATGTGAGTATTTTTAGAAGGACTCTGGAGTATTCACTCATAAAGTCAAAAAAATGGAAAAAAAAGACAAAATGATGATGAGTTTCTCAACAATATGAAAAATTATAGGCATAGCCAAATCTCTTTTGGAAAATGATCGATCTGGAATTGTCTTTGCAGCCATGTTTCACAAAAAAGTAGGCGCTCTTAAAATGGTTTATCTTTATAAAAAAGAGTATCTATTACAGGAAATCTTAAACGAAGTTAAGATGTATCTTGAAAATTTAAGGCATTATGTATCGAAACTTCTAAATTATAAGATTATTCATAAGGCATTTATTTTTATTTTACATCACTTACTGGCAATTCATTTACATATATAAATAATATCTCAGAAGAGGAAAAACAGTTGGCCATTAATGGCTTACCAGCAATACATACAGTATAAGGCATTAGATTAAAGAACATAATGTTGAAAAGGAATGAGTTAACAGGGAATTTATTATCAATATTACTAATGAACGAATCAAAAAAATTAAATTTAAAAATTTATTATACCAAGAAACTAATAACTGTTGTCACTTGTCACCATTATTAATTTTTATTTGCATAATAAATTTTAACTGCCATATAGAGTAACTACTATATAGGTTGTTCTTGTGTAGTAGATTGATTTTGCGTGGAGTAAAATGCAAAAAATCTGGACAAGGAATTAACCAAATTGAAACACTTGCTTAGCATATGTTAAAGTTATTAAGATTTACCTTAAGATTCATTAAAAACATTATTATCTATAGGAAAAAAAACTAAATATGAATACGTATAATGGTGTAAATTTTTTTTTTCAAATGTGTTAGTAACTCACTTCATTAGAATTATACATATGTTTATAGTGTAAAATAATAAACCTTGATTCATGTATTAATTATACATAGCATTTGAATAGTTTCTAAAGTCTGAAATAAATATACAATAAATCATGATGATTTAGCTATATCAAATAATGCTAATACACAAAATAATTTAGGATCGTATTATGAAAATGGTAAAATAATAAATAAAAAATGAAAAGGAAGCATTTGAATGGTATTTTAAATCTGTTAAAACAGAATGTATTGACTCAAAGACTTGATACCTAAATGGTATCAGAATAGGAAAAGAAAGCATTTAAATGGTACTTGAGGTCTGAAAATTCTTTAGCTCACAATAATTTAACAATTTATTATTTAATAAGTATAGGAATAGTAGATAAAAATAAAAAGGAGGCATAAGAATAGTAATAAAATATCTGCAGAAAAAGGATGCATTTTAATTTAGGTGAAGGAATAGATAAAGATTAAAAGAAAGCATTCGAATGGTACTTTAAATCTGCTGAAGAATGGAAACCAAAAGTACCAAATGATTTAGCAAATTATTAATTATTAGGTATAGGAACAGATAAAAGCATTTGAATTATATATAAAATCAGCAGTTGCAGGATGTGCAAAAAGAAAATGTAACTTAGGTTATTGTTATGATAATGGAATAAATATTGATGTAAATCAAATCATGAGAAAGCATTTGAATGATATTTAAAAACAGCTGAATCAGGAAATGCAAGTGCATAGAGATTTGGGATTTTGTTATTGCTATGGTAAAGGAAAGTTTAGATCACAAAAAGGCATTTGAATGGTATATGAGATTATCAAATAATGAAATTGCATACAGTTAGGTAAATGTTATTATGGTGGTACTGGAATAGATAAAATCCTTGAGGAAGCAATTTTTTTGTTTAAAAGAAAGCGGTTTAAAGAAAGCATAAATGATAATGGAACAGAATAAAAAATGTGGAAGTTAAATTAATAATATTTAATCTCCTTAAATTTTTGATCTTGTTATCTTAGTACTACTTTTAAAATAATGTATATAAAAGTTTTTTTTAATTAGGGTATTCACATCAAAAATTACCCAACTTTGAAGTGGGTGATTCCTAAGTCAAACTACCATTTTCATTTAGGAAGTATTACTAGAAGGTATGTATTTTCGTACCATCTTTTAATAAGAAACTTAGTAATAAAAATCACATAAAAGATATTGGTACAAAAAATTTCAATTACAATACATGGTATTTTTTTTATTGTAATTTGATCACGGCCAACTACCTAATTTTTTTCTCTGAAGGTGACACTGTGACAGGAAGTTCAATCACTTTACATGTATGTATGTGTGAACTTGATGAACTATGAGCTCTTTTTAGCTTAATCGGGCGCGTGAAGCACTTCCCTCAATGGGATTGGTTTGTGATTATATAACATATAATCATCATATGAAATTCCATATTGGATCATCATTTATAATCTTAAATTAAGATTGTTCTGTCTCTTCTCGAATATTTCCTTCTTTCAAATCTTTCATCTTTCATATTTCAAACATTTCTATCTCTTTTACTTCAAACATTACCTTCTCTCAAATCTTATTCTTTTTCTTTCATAT
This sequence comes from Oehlia diaphana, assembly GCA_003833135.1. Taxonomy (NCBI): domain Eukaryota; kingdom Fungi; phylum Glomeromycota; class Glomeromycetes; order Glomerales; family Glomeraceae; genus Oehlia; species Oehlia diaphana. Next base: position 126,374 of record QZLH01000024.1, read on the forward strand.
CGTCCTTATTATTCAACTATTCTCATGAGTCAGTCATGAGCATATAATTATGGTTCTGTTATCAATCAAAAAGTAACAAGATATAAGTATAGATTCGTAAATGAAATAAACACATTGCCTCAAGTTTACCTTAAATATGTACGCCTTTTCGATCATTGGTCCTTGCTATCATTTTGTTCATTAGAATAAACTACCTGCACAATGTACCGTATATATTTGGCCACCCGTTCTAAAATCAAAAAGTTCAAATAATAAATTATGTGATCTAGTAAAATTTTCAAACGAAAGCATGTTATACTCACTGTAACAATGATGCCATGATTCAATCATTTTCTGATGCTCCTTGTTGAGGGTGGTGCTATCGTTGTGTAAATAAAGAAATTGGCTCTTGAAAGACATTAAGAGAAAGCATATTAACCTGCTGTAAATAGAAGTATAGCTGTAAGCGTACTTACACTTTAGCACTTTCTCTAGATCCTCGGATAGTTTGGTAAGATCATATACAATACTTTCAATAACCTCCACCCAACCTTGATTGTAATCTCCATTCATTAACAATAATAATACTATCCTGACGGCAAGACATTAGCACTACATTTATAACGTCCAATTTACATGAGCAGTTTTACAAACATTAAATTCCCTACATCCTGCAAAATAAAAAGAGTTTTTTTGACTCATAAAAAGGATTGTTTCTACATCATGAAAATTCAATTATTTTTCTTGTAGCCAAGTTTTCACAATAACGACCATTATTACACCCAGCGCGTTATTCATCGGACATGACATGATTCTATTACAAATTATTGATCTAAACAACAATTATATATATAATAATTTTATCTCCTCCATTAAATCATATTAAAACTTATTATACTAATTCCATTCGGGTACATTCCCCAAAAAAGAAAAAACCTTTCTTTTATATAAAATGCAACCATAACCTTGTGGAATTTTAACATGGTACTTCTAAAGAATATGTTAATATCTTGAATTCTTGATACTTTTCGTAGGTTCATATTCTAATTTTATTAGAAAGGACAAATTTAGGACAATATCCCTTAAATCAAAGAAACTACCACTATCACTCTATTTCCGATTTTCTGGATAGCGACTGATTTTTTGGATAGCGACTGATTTTTAATATTCTTCCATGTAATATAGGAATTGATAGAACATTTAATTATTGATATTATATTTAACAAGAATATCTATCCAATTATATAAGGACTTAACAAACAAGTAACTTCGATAACAATTATTAATTGCTCTTAGTCGTCTTATCTTCATCACTTTAAATATCTCATCCAAAATCATTCCTTTAGCAAGCTTCCCATTTCACACATGAAATAATATTTTGCGGTTCAAGTGATAATGGCAGTATAACTATTAATATGGAGAAACTAATTCGAGAAAAGAAGACACTTAATGAAGTTTCTAACATTCTTGAGTATATTCTTCTTATTTCTATACCGTTATTAAATCATACCTTCTTAAAGACGTGATAAAAGAAATGTTGAAATTGATAATTGTATAAACTATGATTCTAAATAAAATAAGATTATATTATAAATATAGAACTTTGAAACATTAGAAATATACTTAGAACCATTGATGACCATAAAAATGCATTTTATTAATACCTTCAATTATTTAACCATAATATTTAGGAGTTTATCGCCAGCCTCTAATTCTTTATAGTCTAAAATCCGAAGTCTTAAGCATAAGGCAAGTACAAATACCTATATCTACAACTATATCATCTTTAGATGAATTAACTTTATAAGAAGTTTTCATTTTGTCAGGGAACGTCGAATTACGCGATTTGATCTTTAGGTCCGAATAAAGTAGTGACAGTGAGGACATGTTTACATGTATTTCAAACGTTCCAATGTGAGAGATTTTTTCAAAATGATATAAAAAATTGATGAATCAAACTTTTGCTTTTTTTTGTAAAACTGTAAACATACGTTTCGAAACACAAGCTTTTGCGACTGTAGCTTTTACTTGAGCCATCCTAACTTTTCTGATTAACTAATTTCCCTATATAATTTAAAAAAGTAATTAACAATCAAAATCTAAAAAACTAGCTTATTCTTATAAATACTAAACCTTTACAGCCTCGCGTTTTTCCCAATACTCATTTTTCCTAAAAATAAATAATAATACAAGATCCACAAAAACTTTTTTTTCTGATAAAAAAAAAAATTAACGATGATCGGATTTCGGTTTTTATCACATAACTTTATATCATTTCCATTATTAGAAGTGTTATCATCATTTTTTTTATGTAAGCTAACTTAAATAAAAGTTACATAAAAATGAAAATAGATTTTTAAATTGTAATAGATTTAAACCGATCGTAAATTATGTCAAAAACATCAAAATGTTAACTAACAATGATAAAATTTAAAATTTCATTGTTCATATGCACAAAAAAAAAAAAAATTTACTATGAGTTACAACTAAATTAGATATTTTATTAATAGCCCAAATGATGTAAATGGTGATCATTATCTGAATAAATTATACTGAAAGTAAAATTGGAATTTCTGAAAATGTAATTATTAAATGGTGAGGGAGAAGAAATTATTTGGCGAGTAAAGTTAATATCGAAAGGATACGAATTTACTGCTAATGTAATATTTTAATGTAACAAGTAAAATGTGATCAAGCAATGTAAAATATTATTCCGAAACCTCCGAATCCCGCAAAACCCGTTTTATTTAATAAAGCAATATTTATAGATTACAAACCAGTCAGTATAACCAAATTAGTAAATTTGTTATATTTAGTGAGGTAGTAGTTACACGATTGAAGTTTCCCGCTTTTCAATGAATAATGATTAAAAGTTAATGATTTTGTCTATCACTTTCTCAACTTTTCTTTTAAATAAATGTCCTTAGTAAAGGTACCTTTTAATACAATTTTTTTATATTTCTTACTTGTTTCGTTTAATTAATATAATAAATACCAATTTTTATACGAAGGACTTTAATAAAAAAAATAAAGCGTACTTAGCGGAATAACTGGTAAAACGACGATATACATACAATATACGAACTCTTATATAATCCGTAAATAATTTGTTTAAAGGTTCGAGCATGACTCCCTTACTCTGAAAAACAATATTTCGAAATTTAACAGAGAAAAGAATAACGAACTAAATTGAAAAAAAGGTTTTCATTTACAGTAATAATGAGGGTAGAATATAATAATTCAATACAACAAAAGATAATAAAAAGAAATTGGTATAGGGTTATTATAATTGGAATATTATTATCTCTTCAATATATTATACCGGTTGATGCTGACCCTGCTGAAGCAAGATGGTAAGAATAAAAGTGAATTTGACTTTATTTTTGGTGTAAATAATTAATGTTAATCATGATGATTAGGGGTCACGCGTCTGCTTTAATTAATAACGGGTAAGAATTCTCATATAATAAATGTATATATAAATTTTTATTTATTTTATTATTTATTTATTTATTTATTTTTATTTTAGCCTTTATGTATATGGAGGTAGGACGGCTAAATCACCAACAATAGACACATCGAATGTGAATGAATTATTATATTTAGACGTATCAAAATCATTTAATCCCGCGGAACCTCCATGGGAAATAAGAAATTCATTATTGGTAACAGGAGGTCAACCACCATTTTTATCATTTCATTCATGTAGTGTGGGAGGAAATCAAAATGAATTATTAATATTATTTGGAGGTTCATCAAGAGAACAAGATCCAGAAGATAATCCATTATTTGAATATAATACAACAACCGGAACATGGTTAAATCTTGCTGTAACAACAGGAAATACTCCTTCGAGAAGAAGTGATCACACAATAGTAACAACAAGTAATTCAATTTCTTATTTATGGGGAGGAACTCCCGTTGAAGATGATGATACGAATACTAGAGCATTTAATGAATTATATAAGTTAACTATAGGAGATACAATATCGTGGGAATTAACTACAGCACAAAATTCAGTTGGTAGATGGGGACATTCTGCTACTTTGTTAAGTGATGGAAAAATGTATATCATTGGCGGATCATCCGATGACAATATATTAACTTCAATGACAGAAATTCCTGTTTATGATACAATACGAGAAATATGGTTAAGTCAAACTGCTACAGGGGATACAATTCCAGAACAAAGAAGGGGACATAGAGCAGTTGGAACAGAAGATAATAGAATAATTATATACGGAGGAACAACAGCAGGTCGTGAGACGTATTTTGATGATATAGCAGTATTAAAAGTGGTGGGAGATGAATTAACATGGGAAACACACACAGTAGCAGGAAACAAACCACCAGGAAGATATGATCATTCAATGACATTGGTTGGATCAAAAGCAATTGTTACTTATGGTCTCGGAAATGATTTTTCTGATGCAGAAATAAAATTATTTGTATTTGATACTGATTCATATACATGGGAACAAACTTATAATCCAAGTCCATCTGTTATGCAAAATCCGTCTACAGTTAGTAATGAAGCAACTCCAACTGAAATGGCTTCGATGAAGACGAATAGTTCTAACAATAATTTAGGATTAATTATTGGGGTGTCTGTTGCTGGCGGTGTGGCAATTATAATTTTGCTTGGATTGTTATTCTATTTTATTAGAAAAAGAAAGAGACAACCCCAATTTACTGCCATGCCTTATGAAAAACAACAAGCATCAATCCCTCCAATCGCTGGTCCTGCTCCCTTATATAACTTAAGTAATTTTGGTCCTTCATCACCATCACAAGGCGGTGCTGGTGGAACTACTGATAATGCTCCATTTATTCCTCCATTTGCCTCTACTAGTCATCAACGTCAACCTTCTCTTGGTTCATTAAGTGAAACAAGAAATTTAACACCTGTTGATCAACATGATTCTTTGGGTTCGGCTCCAAGTAATAGCTCACAATCTCAATTACCTCAAATTAATATTCCTTACGAATCGAGTTATTATAAACCTTTCACTTCTAGACCTACATCGCCACTGGCTAACCCAAACCCTAACGTTAATTACTTACCTCAAACACATTCTCCAAATATAATCCCTACTCCAACTTCTTCCACTCCTACTCCACCATCTATGTCTCCACCTATTTCTCCGCAAAAAGATATTTTCCCTAGTAATGTTGCTGCTACTGGTGCATCTAGTAGTACAAAAACATCATCGTCTAATTTACGTTTAGATTCTGATTCAAATACAGCTCCCGTTGAATTTGATTTTAACCTACCTCCTGTAGCCCCATTATCAATTAATCGTACAAGAACTCCTTCTCCTTCTCAAGCACAAGCACAAGCACAGGAACAGGAACGAGAACAGGAACAAGCACAGGCACGACAACAACTTTCAACACTCCAAATACCAATATCAACTTCTTCATCATCTTCATCTCTACCACAAAATTCATCAAATGATTTGGTTTCGTCTCCAATAGAAATGGAAACAACAGAAACAACAACGACAACGACAACAGCAGAAGATGAAAGAACGGATGGATCATTTAATAGTCCGTTATTCCGCACAGAAGCGTTATCTGCATTGGCTGGTACTGCTGCCGCTGCTTCTCCTACTGATAGATCATTAAGTTTAAGAAGTGTTCCTAGGTTAAATACTTCAACTCCAAGGAGCAGTATTGGTCTATCTTCACCACCTCCTATTTCAGCTAGTAGTAGGTTAAGAAGTGGTACTTTGGAAGGTCAACGTACTCATGATGGTAGTGCAACTAATAGTAGTAGGCCTACTTCTCCTACTTATACTAATACTCCTGATGATCAACAACCAAGAGGACGATTATTTGTAGCAAATCCTGATCCATCTGATGAGAGCGATTAATCAAGAAATGTTGTTTAAAAATAATTTGTTATATAATTAAGTCTTTGTATTTATAATTTATCGATTTTATTTTTATTTTTTTTTTTAAAAAAAAAAAAAATTCGTATTTATTTTTGTTTACATTCAAAGAAAAAAAATTGTTATTATTTTCAATAAGAACAATACAAAAAGAATGTTTTACGGTTTTTACGCCGAATATCTGGCTAAGGTATCTATGACCAACAAATAAATTCATAACGTGACGTGAACACAACGTCCTGTCAAACAAAATTAAACTAGCCGTTTAAAGAATTTATTAGATCAGTAGATCCTTTTTAACCCCACAAATTCTGGGTATTTAATAATCACAAATACAGCAGATCTAATTTTTTCGTCTTTTCTGGTAGATCAAAATTTATTTTAATTATTAAACTTTAATAAATGTTATTGATCGCTGCTTCCGCAAAAGCGGCGCAACTTAAACAAGTGCTTACATCTTTTGCTTCTGCAACTTCAGTTGTTTTACTTCAAGCAAAACAACGGTTAAGCTTTGCTGTAACCAATAATTCTTCCCATGAAAGTAATGGGAGTTTTGAAAAGCGAAGTGGTTTGGAAATGCCTGTAAAGCCAAACTATCGTGCACCAAGATTACCTATCATCTTGTGCCATGGTATGCTATTGAAATCAACGATATGATGTATTATATTTTAATAAATTAATAAATGCTAATTATGTTTTAAATTACGACTAACGACATTAGGTTTATTTGGATTCGACAAACTTGGTATACGGAAATTATTAATAATAATTTATTATGAATTTGTTTATTATTTAATTATATTAACTAATTATTTATATTTAAGGTCCTTCCTCTATTCCATATTTGCAAATTCATTACTGGGGAGGTATTCAAGAAGCCTTACAAAAACTTGGTGCGAAGGTTGTTGTTACTAAGGTTCCAAGGTAAATAAATCAAAAATTTATAATTATTAATCGTCCACATAAGTTTTAAAATGTTATTTCAATTTAAATAGGACTGGTTGCATTAAAACACGAGCTCAAGCATTGCATAAAATGTTGGAAAATGTTTGTTCAGGAGGAATTGATGTGAATTTGTTGGCTCATTCAATGGTTTGACAACCAACATTTTGTGAATATCCGATAAAATCTTTTTGAAAGTTTTTAAAATCGTTAATATTTACCAATAATCAAAATATTTCTTATTTTTAGGGTGGACTTGATTGTCGTTATTTAATTACACATCTTCCTACAACGCAAGTTACAATCCGTTCATTAACTACTGTAGCAACACCACATCGAGGAAGCCCTTTTATGGATTGGTGCAGAGATAATATTGGTGTTGGTGAAGCTGTAAAAGCTGTGGATGATGTTATAAAGCGACTTGAGGATCAGATGTCTCAAAAGAATTCAAATCATGAAATATCCAAGAACGAACAATCTCATAATAATATGATACCATCTCCGCCCTACCGGGAAAATAATGATAATTACCAACAGATATCAAGAAACGCTAACAAAGAGAAGCGAAATCAGGAAATTATTGACATTAACAATCATGATTCCTCTTCTAAAGGGAGAGGTGCAAGTAGAAAATCATTCCATATTCCAATTCCCAATTTACCTAACATCTCAATTTCAAATTTAAATTTTAATATTTCCTTACCAAATTTTAGTTTTTCGAATTTTAATTTATCTTCTATACCACAAACCACTTATTCTTTTCTTCATCCAGCTACAAAATCACTAATTCAAGCATTGGATACACCAGCTTATGGTAATCTCACAACAGATTTTTGCATTAATGAATTCAATAGGACTACACTAAATCATCCTTCAGTCGCTTATTTTTCATATGGTGCAGCAACAGATTTACCAATTTGGTCACCATTATATTTTCCTCAACAAATAATTAAGGCAAAGGAAGGCCCAAATGATGGTTTGGTTAGCGTTAAATCTGCTCAGTGGGGTAAATATGTTAAAACTGCTGAATGTGATCATTGGGATTTAACCGATAGATGGAGAATTAAGATTGGTTCCAATTTTGATCCCGTAGAGTTTTATTTAAGTATTGCTACTTTTTTAGCTAGTGAAGGTTATTGATTTTTATGATTTTAATTAATTTATGAGTATTTAAGTAGTATTTATTTAACAAATAGAATTGATCATTCCAATTAGCGTTTTTAAATAAAATTCAACAAATCCCCAGCTTTATTTAATTTTAAATCATGATTATTATCGCACCTTTCTAATATTTTCAAACTAATAGAAACTTTCTTTTAACAATTGAGACGAAGGATGGTTTGCAAGAATATATGATAGAATTGTACGTTCTTTGATAAACACTTTATGGAAATGCGTGAATAAATTATATAATTAATAAAAAATTTTCTAATTATCTTGTCATTCTGATTATATCATTATTATTGGTTTTCTTATTATAAAGAAGTAAATAAATCTGACGTGTTAATAAAAAAGAAATTATAAAATGTAAAAAAGATAACTCATTTAGGTGTTGATAATTAGATGAAACAAAAATCCAGAAAATATAGTCATGATAATGGAATTAAAAGTTTGAAACTACTATTAATTAATTAAGCTATTTGAATTTAACAAATATAATTAAGTTAATCATTCACTTTACGTTTCTTTTCTGGTTATAAATTTCAAAATTTAGAATCAGCAATCTTATCTAGTCATAATTTTTCAATTTTGGAATTGACAGTAGAACTTTTCAAGAACTCATTGGTCAAGGAAGGTTCAATAGAAACGTTTCAACAAGGATTTTAAAATACAACGTAAATTCCAGCAATTCCTTTTCCACTAGATGAGTCATTTTGATGAACTTGACTCATCCAAAATCCCTAACAAGAAGGTACCTTTTCTACTTGAATTTTCTCCTTCTGATATAGTAGTTCTATACAAGCAATTTATCTTCATCTCCTTGAATACTAGAAAATCTCTCATCCATTTTCTAATGTCATTAACGATTATATCAGCCAAATCAGCGAAATGTAAATTTGAGTTAATTTAAATAAAGTTTCAAGTTAAACCTTTCAAGAGATTATCAGATCAATGCTGAATCTTAAGGTCTTACTAATAATTAATTTCACCATCATGATTCATGGCTGATAACAAAAAATAAACAATTACCATAATCACAAAGACAAACTTTTAAAATTACCTGATTATATTTATGTTTCATTGCTTTCTTGATCTTTATATTTGCCGTTTACAAGTCTAGAATTGAGGTAAGGATCTTGTCTTATCGGGAGGAGAGAATTATTATCCGCCGATATGTTAGTCTAAGAGGTTTCCGACTTTGCATTCGACGATGGGATGTTTATCATAAATAAATTTGCCATTTGTTGAATAATTAAATAGTTATATTATTTGTAACGGAAATTTAGATTGTTGTTGATCTACCTCTTATGGAAATTGGCACGCACATTTGGAACCCATCCATGATCTATCATGGATTCATGGAATAAACAGAATCAATGCTTGCTATCATTTTACCATTGTAAACGCAATCGAGTACCGTACATGTATCAATGTTAAGAAATAATTAAGTTCAAGTTCTGTTGAAAATGAACAGAATAATCAAAATGATAAAGATACCACTGTCGTACAGAATTGGTCAAAATTTATTTATAGAAAAAGCTCTGGGCTGTATAAAATAATACTTTTAAAAAGTGGAAGATTCTAATACGTAATAAAAGAAACCCTTGAGAAATCCCTGACGTTTAGTATATTCATTAGTGAGATAGAGGTGTGAGATAGAAGTTCTAAGTGAGCTAAAAAACATAGCTCAGCAGGAATAACTTTTTTCGACGCCTAGCGCAAGCTATAATTACTCGTCTAATGGATAGTTAGTTAGTTTGACTTTGAATTCGAGCTAGAAATTGAGAAACTTAAATTGCAGATCGCTGCCGATCATCCCCAAATAATTATCAAAAGTTACTTGAAATTTATAGGTGCAAGACAAAAAGTATTGTGTCGATTAGGTAAAAAAAAGTGAGCAATTCGTGACTGAAACTGGTAGCGTGACCCAGTTCATTGCCGACTTTGTTGAGATAAACCTGGGATTATACTCGAAAAATGTGTTATATTAAAATGGGGAGATTCTAGTACGGCCATTTGCATCCGGCAAGTTCTCTACTACCCAGCTTTCTCAATGAGATTGGGCTATATAGCTGGTTCGACTTTACCATAACCCCCTTTGAATATAATGACACCTAATAAGAGATCTTTGAAAAGAAGTTTAGCAATGTATTCCTACTTGTTATATATCACTTAACGAATGAATAGCCAAGATATTGCCGTAATATCAATTTGAGAAAATGATCTCGAAGTTGACTCAGATTTGGAAAAGACCGCTCTCAGTACAGGTAATAATAATATGTAGATAAATGTTGATGTCTATTGGTTGATCAAAACGAATATTTCTCTTCTAGCTATAACCTTGTAAACATCAATCATGTGATGTCAACTGAAAATAAGCGAGCGTAAATAGGCAGCATATCATATTATGCAATATCAAGTTTATAAGATGACTTTTTGACTTGGATCGAATTATACGCTCGTTATGCGAAAATAATAAATCGACAACCAATTCAGAGATTGTCAAGGTAGATTCTAATACAAAAGATATTTCTAATGTAGCTCATGGTCCAGAAAATGCAATATATGTACACACTTTGGTGGGCGATATGAGTTTATAAATATGCCGCGGTTAATGGAAATTCATATCAAGTAGTGGTTTATAATAATAGAGAATATTCATCATGGAAGGGTAATTGATCAAATTTTTCTATTTATTCTTTTACTATATTTGAGGAATTGGTTTATTAATTATTAGGTAATATGGATCAGAATCTCTATAAAAGAATTCTCAGCATTGGTAATTGACGTAGGCAAATTCCGACGGATAACTTGGTCAGAAAGTGACATCAGTGCATAATTAATTAGGAAAAGACGTGGAACCACATAATGTATCGTATGTTGTATTAACTGTTAAGTACTACAATGGTGATTCTATTTATTCTGTTATCTATTGTTCTAGTTCCTAGATGGACCAATAATGTGTACAATTTACTGATCACATGAGTACAAAACACTTTAATCTCATGATGATTTCGCAAAACTTAATATCTCTTTTTTTAATTGATTAATTATTAAATAAAAATGATCTCTTAAATATTACTCTTTATTGATTTCCTTAATTTTGATGAATAATGTGAAGGTTTTAGATAAACCATTCAAGTTTTTGATACTGCGGCATGTTTTTACTATGATACAACAGTTAATGACCGCCAAACTAAAATTTCTATGAAATTCTATTTGCATGATCTACAATAGATCATTGATAATCATAGTTCTTTAAATAATATTATGGTCTCATGATTCGAAAGAGAATCCACTTCTGAGTTCTGATGTTCTAAGTATAGCTGTATAAGATTTACCAAGTTGGATTATATCGTGTAACTGTAACCAATGTATAGGGGTAATACCGTATAATTCCGAAATTAAGCTTCCTATTTTATTATAATTTCGGGCCAAAGTTATCATAATGCTGGTAAAAAAAATCGGAACAATGCGGACCCGGTCCGGGATGCATGAATGGAATTTTAAACAAGTTATAAAGCAAGTTTTTTTTAGAGTTCATGGCGCTTTACACAAATTATCTTACGACCTAGTTTTCCCATGATACCATCTAAAATCGAAGAACTTCTTCAATAAACATTATTCAAATGCAATTGAAAATCAAACAAATACAACATTCATGTATAATAATTGTAATATCCTCCTTTCGAAATAAATAATTCCTCTGCGCCATAGTTTTAATGTTTCATTTTTTTATGTTGGCCAATACAGTATTTACGTTACCTTATTGATGTATATATATTTATTATGAAACATAATATCTACGCGAACATCATCACGTTGTAACATGCGGATATTATTTATGAGTTACAATTTATATTAATGTGCATCTCAATCGCGATCTACTTAATTCCATGGTCATGTCCTTTAACTAAATTAGATTCTAATTAATACGATTGATTGGTTGTTTATATGATAAATATTAGTAATTTATTAATCTTGTGGTTATGTATGTACCTTTGAGTTATCTTATCTTTTAATTTTAACTATCATCAAAATGTGACTCTTGTTATTTCAATTAAGAACTGTATTGTTATTATCGTTATACCCGATTATTTTTGTTTGTTTATATTTATAATTAGCATCACATTTACATTTTCCATTCAAGAAATAAAAGGTGATCTTAACTGTTTTTATACATAATTTTTTGATTATGTGTTGATATCTTTAATATATATATTTTTTTTTATTGGTAATATTCGAAAAATTAAGTTTTTTTAAATTTCCAAAATAAATTCCTTCATGATGCACTGGCTGCATTATCACTGAGAAACACAAAATATTTATTTTTCCTTTTTCCTTATCATGTCGGAATTTTTTTGATAAGGTAATTTTATAAATTACTTTGCTATTCGAATCCCGGATTTTCTTTTGATCGTTTCATTTGAAAATGCTCCTTTTAATATAAGACTTTATATTACTTATATAGTTAAAACAGATACAATCTTATACTTTTTTATTTTTTTTATTAAATTTTTTGTTATTACCAAAATTTACACTCCTTAGTATTCTTCTCTCATTATTTTTGTTCAAATAGTCCCCTTTATAGTTTATGAAAATGTCCACACCTACGCCACTAGACGACTCTATGTTAGTAGAGAATAAATATTTTCCAGGAGATATAGCATGGGTGTTGGCTAGTACCGGTCTTGTGTGGCTTATGGTAATTTGACTTTTCCTAATTTCGAGTTTAAATTTTATTTTTTTTTTGCAAGGTTATTAAATATAATTATAATTTGTGGATTTTTTTTTTCAATCAAAATAAATAACAGATTCCTGGTGTAGGTTTTTTTTATAGTGGTATGGCAAGAAATAAGAATGCTCTCTCTCTCATTCTGCTTTGCGTCCTTTGTGGTGCCGTAGTTACTATACAGGTAAAGAGTTCTTAGAATCTCATTTCTGTGTAGCATTTAATTTTCACGCTAATGTGTTAACAATTATTATAATAAATTTTAGTGGTTTATTATAGGATATTCTCTCACATATAGTACAAATGGAAATGGTTTCATTGGTAATGTAGATCACGCTTTTTTTCGAAATCTCAAAGGAAATCCATCATTTGCCAGTCAAAGAATTCCAGATATATTATATGCAGTATATCAAGGAATGTTCGCTTCAGTTACACCAGCATTAGCAATCGGTGCAGCTGCCGAAAGAGCAAGAGTAGTTCCATTGCTAATATTTGTGTTTGTATGGACAACCTTAGTATATGATGTTATTGCATCATGGTCATGGTCAGAAAAAGGATGGTATGCACAATTAGGTGGATTAGATTTTGCCGGAGGTACGCCAGTACATATAACATCAGGTGCAGCTGCATTAGCATATTGTATTAAATTAGGAAAGAGACACGGTCATGGTACGGATGAATTTAAACCGCATAATGTAGCAAATGTAATATTAGGCACCACTATGTTATGGTTTGGATGGTTTGGATTCAATGGAGGTAGTGCCAATGCCGCTAACTTAAGAGCAATAATGGCATTAACCTCTAGTAATTTAGCAGCTTCTGTAGGTGGAATAACATGGATGTTAATAGATTATAGGTTAGAAAGAAAATTATCTGCTTTGGGATTCTGTTCTGGCGCCGTAGCAGGATTGGTGTGTGTCACACCAGGGAGCGGATATATTAATATACCATCAGCTATAGCGTTTGGAATTGTTGGTGGTACATCATGTAATTTTGCTGTTAAATTAAAACATTTGTTGGATTTTGATGATGCATTAGACGTTTTTGCTGTACATGGGGTTGGTGGTATATGTGGAAATATTTTAACCGGTAATTAAAAATTTTTTTTATTTATTTTTTCATTTTTTTTTTTTTTAAAAAAAAAGAATAGTAATTAAAACATTTTATTTTTTTAGGTATATTTGCCCAAAAAGAAGTTGCAGCTTTAGGTGGTCAAGTAATTCGAGGGGGTTGGTTAGATGGTCATTGGGTTCAAATACTTTATCAACTTGCTGATAGCTGTGCTGGTTTAGCTTATAGCTTTTGTGTTACATATATTATTTTATTTATAATGGATAAAATTCCTGGTTTACATTTAAGGGTTGATGTTGAGGCTGAAGAATTAGGTATTGATGATTCTGAATTGGGTGAATTGGCTTATTATCACGTTGATCGTCTTGCCAGTTTACTTAATTCAAATTATCTAAATAACTCAACCAATACTGCCACTACTATGACTAATATTAATAGTGGTAAACTTCCAATACAGCCAGGCACTAATCAATATATACTTAGTTAATTAGTACGTATTAAAACAAAAAAAAATATATTTATTTAGATTTTAACCATATAATTATTATTTTAATATTATAAAGTTCGCGGTTGTTTTTTAATTTGCATAATATATAGTGTATACACATATATGATCAATCTTGTTCTCTATTACAAACCAAAAAATACAATAATAAAAATGACCTACAAGAAATAGAAAGTTTAAATTTCAATCATTTTGCAGTATTATTATATTTTAACTTTCGGAATCTGATACATAAATTAGTTATTGGAAAAGAACCGCTTTTCTTTATTTTCGTGAATGATAGAAAGTTGTTTCAGGCTGAAAGAGAAGATCTTTAGCACACGCGCACAAAACATTATATAGCTTTACCAAATCCCGGAATCACATCATCTCGTAGAAGGCACTTAGCGCCACGCACCCAAAAATTTTTTGATAGTTCTGGCCAGAATTACAATCGATTACTCAAAGAAAAAAGTATTTCATGAATCATGACAAGAATTAAATGTCTATTTATCATCGGAAATATAATTATTGAATAATCAAGTCATTTGTGATAATTTTTACTGAATCTTTTATAAACCTATTTGTTATACATGTACTGTTACTCTTGAAATAACCTTGCTAAATGCTAAATTTTCCTTTGAAGACACCGTATGACGCTGACTAAAAAGACCCTTTTGGTGTATCCCATAAAATACCCGTCTCAATATATGTAATATGTAGATCTATTAATCATAATATAAATTTTTCATGTATTAATTAAATTCTTCTAGTACTGACGGGATTAAAGTTATACCCGGGTTTAAATCAATATTTTAAATCGGGTAGACCCGTATATATGGTCGGTGCTATACAGTAATTATCCCTTGCATGCAAATCGCACTATTGGTTTCAACAATAATCCGTAATATCCATATCCGTAATATCCGTAATTTTTAGCCCCCACATGGGCAGACTTCTTCTAAATTAATACCTGGTAAGTTCTATTAAAGTAAAAGATGATTAATAAGAAATTGATAAAGAAGAAAAATACAGGTTGAAATATTGTTTATAAAACTTGCCATTCTTTGCCAAGATAAAAATATAAATTCATTATAAATAATTTTTTTATGTTTATAATAATATGCAATAAATGTGATGGATGATCCCCCGCAGCATATTTAAAATAATTTTTTTCTTAATTCCTTAATTTTTTTTATAATTAAAATTTTTTTAGGATTTTTTTGTAAAATTAACTTTTTATTTTATTTCCTAGAAGGAAAAAAAAAGATTAAAATTTCTTTTCTATAATATACGTTACGATCAACATAAAATTTTTCTTTTACTGCGCATAAAGGCAATTTACCATCTTATCACGCAAAAAAAAAATCACCTGTACATTTGATTGACACGTTGATAGGTGCAAGGGCCCTACTGATAACATAAGGTATTAATGAATTATGTGTAACGAAGGACTTCTACGTAACCGTTCATGCAATGTCCGGATGTTCTGTCCGACAAAAGTGTCATTCTTGATATATCAATAATAAAATAAATATATGTCCGTTAAGAATCATACTATAAACATATTAAGAATGATATTTTGTTTCGCACGTAACATTGTACAACAAAAAAAAAACCTTTAGTAAATGGCACTTCGGACTTAATAACGGTTTCCGTGGCCTAGCTTTAGTTTATTTATTTATTATTTTTTTTTTATAAAAAAAAAAATGGATTTATATTGAAATAAAATGTTTTTTTTTTACTTTGCATGTATCCTGATAAATACAATTATTAATTAGTTAGATATGCAAGAAAAAAAAGGTCTCAAAATGTTCAAATTTGATGCGGTACAACAAATTCAATGAGATCTCTGATGTCATTTTTTTTTAAGGTTAGATACATATGATATGAGTTATAAATGATACTCATGATATTCAATGATTCGCATGATACGCATGATATACAGTATTGAGAAGAAAAAAATAAGGAGTGGTAACTAACATCATGTAATATGTAATAAAGAAATCATCCTCCTTCTTACGACTCATTTTAGAAAAAAAAAAGGTGAACATCTGAGCTTAATTTGAGGGTGAAGTTCCAGAAAAAAAAGGGCTGGTGTTGTCATTCATGAAGAAAATTTTCTAATGTATGACTTGATAACACTTACCTAAATTCGGAATTCGGAATTTGTTTATAAAATTATACAAAAGGTTAGCATTATAAGTCCACCACTGAGCGACATCATCATCAATGCATCAATATATGAAAGGGGAGTTCTCCTGAATTTTTTTTTTTTTTTTTTTTTTTTGAATATTCTACATGCAATAGAATAAAATGTATTCCAGCAATTCCTTCTATTTTTTTAAAAAAAATCTTCTTTTCTTCTTGACTATCACACCAATAACCGAATTTGGCCATTTAATTGTTCTCAAAACAGTTATTTCAGTAGAGAAATAAATTCACACGACTAGCATACACATTTATTTATATATATATTACATAAAAATGTCAAACTTTATTATAATTAAATTATCTAATCCGAATTTGAAGGGACTACCTTAATGGAATAAATATATTTGGTATGGGACACAATTTTTGTAAATTGCTGGATATAGTAATTAGGGAAAATAAAGCAACATTACGTAAATTATGCAATAAATGGATTTTAAATTTTATTCGTTCAACCTTAATATCAAACAAGATTTTATGAAAAAAAATCTGATGAGAATAAAAATTGTTTACAATAAAAAAGAGAGAAGAAAATAAAGAATTATTATCGGAAAAACCCTAAATCTAGTTGGATTGTACATGAATTAAGTCAGAGGGGTTTTTTGACTATCAATGTAACAATGAGGTCCGTTGTCACGGGAAACTATTTTTTTTTTTCTTGGGAGAAAGATGTTTGTCGTACATCCAATATATTTAATATTCAATAATTTTTAATGGTTACATTAAAAAACTTCAAAATTTTGTCTTGCATTCCGAATTTATTATTGGGGTTTATTTTTAACATATTGTACAACTTTATTAAGGTTGGAAATCACAATAAATGCTTTTGACATTTTTTTTGTAATATATAATAATTTTGCGTAATCAACAGGAATCTTCAATAAAATTAACAAATTTGGTACAGTACTTCTTGAAAACTCCGCCGGTGGGAAAAGATTAAACAAAGCATTAAAAGCAATATTATTGTTCTGAATGCATGCATGTATTCTAGCTAATAGAATTTTTTTATCTAATCATGGCGTGATTTCTTTTTAGTAATCATAATGTGAAAATCTGTGCTTACGTATTACATGCCTTGAAACTCCATAAAAAATTTGGCAATTCATTAAAAGCACGTTAATGTTTAACTCCTGAAACTTTACGCGTATTTTTGATCGATAAAGAAAAAAAAAAATTTATTTATTTTTAACTTAATATAATAAATTAAACAAGTTTAAAATGCTGAAATTTTATTGATCCTTTTCATTTTTTTGTTTTTCTTTGTTTCAAAAAAAATTTTTAATGTGAAAATCATGTATGTAAGGATGTAAGGTAAGTTAGCGTACATTTACTCCCGCGTTAGTTATTGATTCATGTTTTTGATCGATAAAAAAAAATAATAATTTTATTTAAATCAATCTAATCCTCTATTTCATTCAAAAAAAAAAAAAAATTTTTTTTTTTTTTTTTTTTTTTTTTTTTTTTTAAAAAAAAAAGACGTTAATTAAATAATGTGAAAATTCTGTATGTACGCTGTTACACCTGAAACGTTCGCGAAAGTTATTAAAGTGTAAAATGTTATAATTATGTTTTTTTTATGTAATATAACACAAATTACGCACGTACGTTGAAAATATAGTTATAGAATTTAGACATTCTAAAACCAGATGTCAACCCTCGTACTACCTGTAACAAATACCTGTAACAAAAAAAAACTCTACCCCCAATTAAATTTATTTTATTTTCAAAAATTAAATAAATTATTTTAAACAACTCAACGGTGTGTACAAAAAAAAAAAAAAAAAGGACAAAGAAAATAGATTCCTAATCTCTATATTTACTACCAAATTAGTAATTCTGTAATTCTTTACTATTATCTGTCTCACCATAAACTAGAAATTGATTGGTTAGGAAAATCTCCGCTAGACAACTTAAGAATTGTACGACGGTGCAATTGAAAATTATGGTGCTTATTTGGGTCACTTATAACAAAATATTTAAAGAATTATTTAATATAGAATTGTTCTGACAATATATAGTTACAAAGAAATATTTAGAAATATATATTTTCTCATAAGATGAAGAATAAATCTAAATATATTTATCGTCTTTGAAGTTATTATAAGGCATTCTTCTTTAGAGAAGATTCTAAATTCCTCGAAGAGTAGAAGGAAGAAAAATACAGTAATTATAATTTCTATGATCTTAAAATATCTCACAAAACACACTGACGATATTTATGCATTTACTAATAAATACAATAAACTCATTTTAAGAATAATATGCTAAAACTATCGCGTATTCGTAGTTAACTTTATTTGAGTGCGGGATGAACAAGGGCATAATGAAGTGTTTATCCTGAACTGATTATAGAGATCCGATAACTAAACGAGTAGGCTGTTAAGTTTCGCGTAATTAACGTAAATTACGTATTAAAAAATACAGATGTTTTTTACAGAGCGAAAAATCTTTTGATTATTCTATAATCTGTATCAATATCTGATATCGGCAAAACTAAGTCGCCTTTTATGTTTGTTTTTAATTTAAACAGAGTTTTTTCTTTTTGCAAAGCCTCTGTGTTTAAAGCCTCTTTATTTTCTTTAGTTTGAAATTTCAAAATCATTTAAATCTATTGTTTATTAATGTATTTAATAAGATAGCGGTAAGATAGTAAATTAATAAATGTATAAAGATAATGATTTACATAAATGATTTGCTGTAATTATTTGAAGTTTTTTTTTTTTTTTTAAAAAAAAAAAAAAAAAAAAATAAAAAGAAAAAAAAAAATAAATTATTTTGACGAAATCAAAAATGGTTGAAAACTAATCATTTTATAAAGAAAATAAATAATCTATAGATGCTATTTATAATTTATAATGTTTCATTTACATTAGATATCGGATCTTAAAGTAAAAAAAAAAGTAAAAAAGATCATCTGACTGATTATCATTATCATCAATTTTTCGAACGAGATAAGTATTTATTTTTACGTTTATTGAATAAATATTTATTAAAAAAAATTTTTTTACACTTTTATATGAACAAAAATTCAATCGAATTATGATATATTATTATTGCTCATACATACATATATAACACATATATATATTTAAATATTTTATATATATATATATAAATTTTCAAATTTTAGAAATTAAGATATATTTGTATAAATCTATTCCTTAAATAAAAGAATATGTACGATTAGGTATTGTAATGCAAGTGATTGGCTATATATATATATTTATATGATAATAATGATGTAAAAATAATTATGTAATTTGATAATCCTAATAACACCGTATCACCTATTTTTATAAGGCGAGTTACAAAACGGAAGGGCCCATGAACTTATGATAAATTTTTACAATAAAATTCTTCTCACGTTCTCACGTTCTCACGTCATTCCCCATTTTTTCTTATTTTTCACACATGAAACTTGAAAAAAACGTGTTTAATATTTCTAATTTTTTAAGCCTCCTTAAAAATTTAGAACCTTATTTTTCGACTCTAAATTCTTTCTTTTTTCCTATCTTTAAAAAATTATTCCTTTATAAAATTACTAAATTAACGTTCAGTTAAAGTATCTTTTTTTATCTTACAGGCCTAATGCCGTAAAATAACTACTCATTGATAATCAATAAAGGGATATTATTACCTTAATCAGTAAAGAACAAAATTTTCGAAGAAAATTGCATAATTTGCATAATTTGTGGCACTGAATTGATACTTCTACAATGGGAAAGATAAGATGATTTAGATAAGATATCAGATCATATAACAACTGACATCATGTAGGGACGTGACAAATAATCTCCAATTACGGTAATTTTTACCTATACAAACAATTACCAATGTCTCCAATGTCTATTATAAGTCTATTATAAGATCACCCCATTCCCACAAAGTAATGGTATATAAATAAGCTCAGATTTTTTTTTGACCCTGAAAAAACTTCATAAACTATCAAAAAAAATTTATTTATAAAAATTTTACACTATGTCAGACCAAAATTTGACAAAGTTAAGGCTACCAAGTTATGGTACTATGAATTCAAAAGGAGAAATTGTAATTCCTAGTGGAAGAAATGGTCAACAACATTTATCAACAACTTCACAAGATTTACCTTTCGAAGAAAGAGCAGCACAACATGAAGGTTACATTTCATTACCAGGTTTTTCAGATGAAGATGATGATGAAGAAGAAAGAGATTATAATACGTTATTAAATGAATATTTAATTACCACTCCATTTATTCTTTTAGCACTATTTTCATTTATTATATTATTACACACTTTTTCGGAGGTTGCTGTACTATATAAATGGGACATTTTCTTATTAGGAGTAACAGGATGGTGTGCTGTATTTCTCATACGAAAACCACTATTTTTTATTTTGTCAAAATTAATAAGTTTAAAAGTATCAATAAGCTCAGTTTTAACGTTACTGTTTATTGGTTTTATTGAAGAAGTTGTTAGAATGGGTTGGCTATATCGTTTTGAAGATGAAGATGAACCGTTTCTGATAGCATACTGGTTAGGTTTGGGATGGGCAGCTGCTGAAGCTGTATATTTTATTATACAAAATTTTATAGAATTAAGATGGTATAAAGACGATTTAGTAGATGGAGGTAGATACTCTGAAGAAAGAGAAGAATTAGAAGAAATTTTGGGAAGACCTTTAACAAAAGTTTCTGCTTGGTGGGGTGTAATGTGGAGATTTTCTTGGGTAATGTTTCATATTGGTTTTAGTTGTTGGATTGCTTTCTCTTATACGCTTATTTTTCCTGCTGCTTTTATTCACGGGTTACTTCTTGTTATTTGGGGTTATTGTTTACCCGTATTTGGAATTCCTGCCACAAGTTATGGCACTCTGCTCATTACCATGAGCGTTTTCTTAATTGGTTTAGCGTTATTTCAACAAATCGTATAAGCGATGCCAAGGGAAAATCTATGGGGGGATAAAAGTTAAGGGAAAAGGGGGGTAACTACATTTATATATATTAATTTTTAATAATTTTTCTAGATTTAATTTTTAAACGTTTTCTTTTTTTTTTTTTTTTTTTTTTTATTTACTAACGAAAAAAAAAATTCACGATACGCTAGATCGTATTATTTGAACGTAAAAAAAAAAATATATATATATATATTCTCTCAAAGAATTGTACACAATGTATCTATATTAACAATAAATATTTACATGTAAACATTAAAGCTTCAATAAAAAAAAATTTAAATATATTGCTTGGATGTTACACAAAACATTCAATTTCTTGATTGGTTAAGAGTAGCTTTCTTTTCCTGATTATCAAAAAAAAAAAAAAAATGAACCTTGTAAAAAGAATTTTTCGTTCAAAATGTTTTTATAAAAAGCATTTCTATCCTAAATTAAATAATTCATATCATTTTAACCATTTTATACGGAAAAGATATTTTTGTTCAACATCAATTTTGAATAATTTATCAACTAAACAATTGTCATCAGTTGTATCAACTTCTACAATTGAAGATAGAGATTATTGTCCAGGATGTGGAGCAAAATTTCAAACCGAAGATTCCTTAAAACCTGGATATTTAATAAAACCTTCTTCTACAGATAAAAAAAGTAATGAGAAGAGTAATGCCAAAAAGATGAGTAAACAAGAAATTGATGATGCAATAAATAAATTACCAGAAGATATAAAGAGATTAATGTATCCTTTTGAATATTCTTCAACGTCTACACGAAAAAAAACAAAAGAAAGAATATTTTGTCAAAGATGTTATAATTTAAAATATCATAATAAATTAACAACAACAACAACATCATCATCATCATCATCATCATCAACAACATCATCATTGTGGCAAGAAACTTTAACAATGGATAAATCATTCCTTAACTTTTTACAAAAAAAAAAAAATTCAATAATATTAACAATAATAGACATAATTGATTTTCCTGGTAGTTTAATAAAAAATTTAGATAATTTAATAGGAAAAAATAATCCAAATATATTAATAGCAAATAAGATTGATTTATTACCAAAAAATTTTGATGAAAATATGATTAAAATTTGGTTAAAAAATTATTGTTATGAAAATGGATTAAAAAATATACATGATATTTTTTTATGTAGTGCAAAAAAGAATTGGTTGATTAAAGATTTATGTAATGAAATATCAAAAATTAAGAATTATAATGATAATATTTATTTGATAGGTAATACTAATGTTGGTAAATCTGAACTAATTAATAGTTTTTTAAGAACTTATGTTCATAATGGAAGAAAATATGAAGTTACTTCTTCTCATATTCCTGGTACTACTATTAATATGTTGGGTTTACCTTTGAATATTTTTGGTGATACTTTTGGTAAAGATATTAAAGGAATACTATTCAATAATAATAATAATAATCAAGGGGATCGTAGATTTTTATTTGATACCCCTGGAATTGTTAATGAAAATCAATTATTTCATTTTTTAGATCAAGAAGAAATAAAAATGATTACTCCTCAAAGGAATATTCGTCCTTTTACCTATATATTTAAGCCAGGTTAGGTGAAACAAAATCATTATTAATTAACTATACACTTTTTTTTTTAAATCAAATTCGATAACTTATTAAAAAATTATTATTTTAGGAAAATCATTGTTGTTTGGTGGATTAGGTAGAATAGATTATAAAATGGGTAAAAATCCAATTCGTATAACAGTATTCTCAGGACTAGATTCACATATAACGTCAATTGAAAAGGCAGATGAATTTTATAAACAATTATCTTTTTATGAAGAAGATCATTTTTTAAAACCTCCAATAGGATCAATAGAACGTCTTAAAAAATTTCCCGAAATAATTAAAAGTATAAAAAATTTAAAAGTGGTTAGTAATGAAAAATTATATATGAACACAAAAAAAATTAGCATTTTAGATATAGTTTGGAGTGGTGTTGGTTGGTGTAGTATAGGTGGTGTTAAAATTGGTGAAACTGCTATATTTGATATTTGGAGTCCTGATGGAAAAGGCGTTTATGTTAGAAATGTTCCTTTGCTACCTTACGAATTTCATGGTAAAATTGAAAAAATAAAATAAATATAACGAGAGTACGTAAGACATCATTTTTTTAATAATTAGTAATAACTGTATCTTATCAATTATTAAAAAAAAATCACATTTACAAATAGGAAGTGAAAACAGGATTATTGATATATATTATTTTACAAATATAAATATTTTCTTAGAAAAAAAAATAAAAAAAAAATGAACGATAAATAAAAAAAATAATAAATATAAATATATAACATTACTGCACATTTAATGTGCGATATTTATTGCCCATCCATACACGCAAAAAATAAATACAATATTATTATTCTATAAACTATCTACAAATAAAATAAATAAAATAAATTATATTATTATTATTATAATTATCATTACATATTAACTTGAATAAATTAATTTAATATTTTAATTCCGAGGAATATTTTATTTTATAATGAGGCTAGAAAATAAATAAATTAATTAAATTAGAAAATAAATTTAGAAATTGAAACAATCATTACAAATAAAATTAATAAAATTCTATACAAACCTTCAGAATTTAAATTAATACGATTAAAAGGTTCTTGTGTTTCTCGTAAGATATTAGGTACAAGTAACTTAGCTTCCGCCAAAATATCTTTTGAAAAAATATCTTCTGCTTTTATATCCTTAAACTTTTTACTATCCAAGGAAAATCTGATCTCCTTCAAGGAATCATCTTTTCTGGCAAATTCTATTACAACTTTAAGATATTCGTCTTTGTTCGAATCATCATCAAATTTCAAACATAAACTTTCCAAGGGTGATCGACATTCTCTCAATAAAAATAACAATTCTTCAACGCTAACGTTAAAATCAAGTGAAAGATGATATAAATTAAGTGAAAGATTTTTTCCTATTTGTTGAAAATCTTTTATGTCTAGACATGTATCCTTATTATCATCTAAAGTTTTTAACATTAAATGTTCAATTTTACTTGTTGATAAATATTCGAGTGATTCAACAGTTTTCTGTGATATTATAGTAGCCAAATACGTTATATTTGGACAATGTTCGTAAATATGTTCGAATAGACCAGGAACAACATTATTCACCGTTAACTCCTTTACGCTTGTATTTACTAAACGAAGAATTTCCAGCGTTACCGAGGTGAGTATTCCACTATGAAATATAAGTTTTTTAACTTTTAGTTGAGAAGGAGAATGTTCTACAATCTCTTCAATCTCATCTGAAATGTTTTCTTCATAACAATAAGCAAATTGCATACACTCTAAATTATTGAATTTTTTTAAAGAACTAAGACATTGTACATTAAATGGCAGATAATCAAATTCAATGTTCTTTAATGTACTCGCATTATGCGATAAAGCCTTGACAAATTCTTTAGTTTCCTCAATATCTGGTTTTAATTGTAATTGGTCATAACGGAAAAATGAAAGATTCTTCTGAGATTTAATTAATTTTCGTAAACCATCACCTGAAAGGAATTCTCTATCCTCTGCCATCTCAATATTGATATACTCAAGATTATTAGAGATATTAGATAATTTCTTTAAAAATTCGTAAAGATTATCTAATCCCCTCTCGGTCAAACAATCCAAATCAACACAAAATTCAAATTTACGAAGATTGGTGAGAGTATATTTAATACGATTGAATGTTGCAGCAGGAGGAAAATAATATTTATCACAATGTCGACTCAATCTCAAACTCCATAGACCTTCACAACAACTCAAAAGTAATTTAAGTAACTGCGTATATACTATTTCTTCTGGATCTTCTGGACGATATTCTTCTAATCCGAACCTATTAATCCATTCCTCAACAGCTTCGTCTAATTTTTCACAATCCAATTCTCTCAAATATTTATGATAAGGAAACAAAGGTCTCGGGTGTAGATGTATATTGTATCCTGTTTCATATATTTTCTTCTTTGAATTGTTAGGAAGGCAAGTTATATATGTACGAACTAATTCAGAATATCTTCTTGTTGATTTGGGACCGGAATACTCAAAAGGACGGCGCCATAATAAAGAAATAATAATTCTACACCAAGTACGATTTACAAACATACAATGGTAAAGTGATTTAATGTCATTTTCAAGATATTGAAATATTTCTTGAAGACAATCTAAGGGTACAGTTGAAAAACCGGTTTGCGTCGTCAAAAAATAACTCATAGTTAATAACTACAATACTTTTAATAAGTTGTAGACTGTAAAGAATTCAACTCTAGAAACCAAATTCCAAGAAGCCAGTCCAGATTGGTTTGGTCAACAAAAAACCGTGGAGTCTGTTACCTAAAGAAATTTTTGTGTTAAAAATACAAGTTTTCCTTTTTGTCACTTTAATATTTAAATAACTTCTTACCAGTTTTATAGAAAAGTGAGCTTAAGAATTCCTCCTAAGAAAAGTATATTATGCTAAAATAGTGATATAATAAGTTAACTTTTTTTTAACAAGAGCTTTTTGAAACACACGGAAGGTTTTGAAAAAGTTAAAAAAAAAAATCAAAAGTCTAAAAAAAATTATTCTGTAACTTTATGTATTATTTTTATATATATAATAATAATTAATTAAGAAAGAGTGTGAAAAATTTTTTGACGTCTGCAAAAACGCACGGTCAATACCACGGTTATTAATTAATAAACAAGTTCTAAAAAATGATAACAAAGTGTATTAATTTATAATAGAATATGAATTGCCATTATAATTTCTGAATCTCGTGATAAATGAAACAATATATTTTAATCAATAGTATTGTGTATAATCTACATGCATAACAATATTTTTTCTCAACTTCATTCAACGACGTCTTTCTTGTACAACAGTTGAATTTTCTATGCACAGAGTATGCAGTCTTCACTCATTTAGTCATCAGTTAACTCCTAACCGACGAGAATACTATTTATAGGTCCGGAACCGTGGAAAATTTTACGGCAACGTGGCTTTAATTTAATACCATACTTAAAGCCGGTTGCGTTCCGGTATTTTGCCGATCCGAAACAATTCCGATCTACTTTATATATAAATGATTTTCCGCCTCAATGTAAAAAATACAAAAAAATTTCCTTTTGTTTAATTTTTACTTTTATTCTTTTGAAAAAAAAAACAATCAAATCTATCTCATTATTCGTACAAATTGTTTTTTTTTATCGAATAACAATAGAAAATATGTCAATAATAGATACGATACTTAATTCGTCATTTACAAATTTGATTCTAATCGGAAGTTATATTTTTGGAGGCTGTTGCAGTAATGTTATTGCTTTGGAATTATTAGTTGGGTAAGATTAAAATGGTTTTATATTGACAAACACCTTTCTTTTTCTAGATTTTTAACTTGTAAAAAAAATAAATGCTTTATTTTGATAAAATAGATATATTTTTTCCCCTTATTCACTCAAATTCTTTTTTTTTATATTTCACGTGTCTTCAATAAATATAGTGTGTCTCCAAAAAGTGGTAATAATCAAAATTTAAATAATGAATTTTCAACTCTTTCTTTACCAAATTTGTTAATTGATAATTTTTAATCCAATTAGGAAATTTGTTCACACTTGCTCAATTTTTATTCATATCATGTGAGGGATTATTTCATAATCTAGAATTTCCATCCTCATCACCATTTCCACGTTTAAAAAAACGTACAGTACCAGCCCATAGATGGTTTTTTATGGTACTTCTATTTTTTACAGTATCAGTGTTAAATAACATTGCATTAGGATACAATATTTCTGTTCCTTTGCATATTATATTTCGTAGTGGAGGATTAATTGTTAGTTTGATATTAGGTTGGGCTATTGGAAAAAGGTAAGTAAATGCAAAATGTTTATTTGGAAAGAAAAAAAAAACCAACTTAGTAAATTTTTAATTAATTAATTAGATATTCAATTAAACAAGTAATAGCAGTAGTGATGGTCACAATGGGAGTTATCTGTGCGACAATAAGTTCCGCAAAGACAAATACCAAGGTACACAAAAACTTAAAACAAAATATTTTTACTCTTTACTTTTGATAAGATGATTAAAATCTGAAAAAAAAAAATTCTTCCTGAAAATAATTAGGAAGGAGAAAATTCTGGAAGTATGACGGATTATGTGATCGGTATCACTCTTCTTTCTATTGCGTTAGTATTATCCAGTTTTATGGGTCTTTATCAAGAAGTGACTTACGTAAAATATGGAAGTAATTGGCGTGAAGGGTTATTTTACACAGTAAGTATTCAGGGGAAGATCTATTAAATATTATAATAATTATTAACATTATGTGTATACTTTATAAAGCATTTTTTAGCACTTCCACTTTTCTTGATATTTTATTCAGATATCAAAGGTCAGATTCTAGAATTTAATCAATCGATTCCATTAACGTTAGATGAGATATTTAATGTATCTCCTATCAATATTTATCTATCAAGTGGAATGAATAGTGTGTTTAAAACTTGTACGATTCCAAGATCATGGGCTTATCTCATCATGAATATACTAACTCAGTAAGTTATATTATACCTGTGAATTATTTATATTTATTAATAATCACTAATTAATGTTAACAATTTTCTTAGATATTTTTGCGTTGGAGGTGTACATAGATTAAATTCTATAGCAACAGCATTAACCTTAAATTTAGTATTAAATTTACGAAAATTCACTTCATTAGTAATTTCAGTTTGGTTATTTGATAATGATTTCCATATTGGAATGGCCATTGGAGGTTTATTAGTATTTTTTGGTACTTTGCTATATTCTTTCGGGAGTAATAAGAATTCTTCAAGTAATATGTTAAAAAAGAAAGAAGATATTTCTGTTGATGCATCAACATTAAAGAAAAATGACATATTGATAGAGGAGGATAAGAAAAATATATGAAAGAGACGTTATATATATTAGATTAAAATAATTCTTGGATTGCTAGTTGCGTCCAATGAATTGCTATAGAAAATTTTGCAAATTATTTAATTTTTTCAATTTTTTCAATTTTTTTCAATTTTTTCAATATTTCCAATTTGCATTCAATTTGTAACACATTAACTACTGTATTTTATTGCTAAAATAAAAAAATATAGAAGTTTTTATACACTCTTACATATTTTACATATTTTATGTATATAATATTGTCAGCCTAAAGTTACAATTAAAAAAGTAGCCAAATACTACAAATTATTATTAATATTTTTTTCATTCTTAAGAATCTCCTTGATCGTCATTTTTAATCAACTTTTCCGCACATTTTAGTACTTCATCCATATTTACGTTCTTCTGTTGTTGAAATTTACTTCCGAGCATGTTTAAAATTTGAATTGCACCAGGATTTAAAATATTCAACAAATTATTTTCAGTTGGATTAGATGGCGAGATATTAAAAGAAGGGTGCGTTGAAGTTTGTTGTTTACATGAAACAGTATTAGATTCTTGTTGATTTGCATTACTCTCATATGATGGTGGAACTGATGTAAAATTATCACTTGTAGAATAACTGATAGTATTATCTGAATCAAAAGAACGTTCGCTTAAAGTTGTTTCATGAATACTTGAAGAAGAACTTTGATCTGAATTCAAAGTGACAAAAGTGACCTTTGACTTCTTAAGGTTATCCGAAGGGATTTTCTTGTCAACATATTCATTAGGTCTCTTGTTATATTCTGCTCGAAATTTCGTAGTTTCGAGAATGATATTATTCGTGATGTTATTATTAGATGAAACAGTACGTAAGATCACTTCTTCTTGTTTCTTAACTTTAATCATACATTCCTCAAAATATTCCTGCTCTCTCTTATAAAATGCCAAGAAATCTCGAAGTTCTTTTTCTTGGCGTTCCTTAATTTGGGCAAGTTCAACATAATATTGTCTCTTAAAAAATAAATAATAAATAATGAATATATTATTTAGAAGAACAATCTTTAGAAAAAAAAAACTTACATATAATTCATCTCGCCCAATTATAGATTCATCATCATTAATAGCAAGTTTTCTTTTAATAGCATTTGTAACATCTTCCATTGTTCCAATCTTTCCTTGTCTTTGATCAGTAATACCATGTTGAGAAGGATTCATTAATCTTCCATTTAACAAAATTTTCTCAACTTCAGGATGTAATATCATAGAGGATAAAGTATTAATAGTTGAATATTTTCTATTCGCGTAATTCAAATCTATACTTTCATAAAAGGTTTTTCGATGTTCAACAATTTCATTGGAATGAATTTGAATCAATTTTTCTAATTGAGATTCTTTCGTTTTTAATAATGAATCTAAACGTTCTTTATAAAATTTACTATCAACTTCTCTATTTAATTTATCATTTATAACTATATCCTCATATCTTAATCAAAATTGAAGTATTATTTAAAGATTTTTTTTTTTTTATTAAAAGATCGATTTTATTATAAATTTTATACTATTTAATTATTACCTTTCATAATCGCTACACAAAATATATAAGAATCTTTCGTCCTATGATAGAAAAAAAAATTCACTCGTTTTATAATAATTTTATAATTTTTTAAAAAATTTAATATTTATGATACTTACAAGAGTCTCACCAAGGTCATTATTCTTCCAATATTCAGAATTGCTATTCATTTCTTTATTAAAAATAATAATAACAATAATTTTTTTTTTTTTTTGATATACAGTATTAGAACATAATTAAACCACTCTTTTTGTTAGTGGAAATTAATCATTTAGCAAATAATTATTATTTAAATTAATGGTGTACTGATGTCATTATGTAAAGAGAAAGTGATTCATATATAATTATTAATAACATTTAACGTAGCCTATAATTTATAAAGATCATCAACCAATAAGGTTTATTTGAAAATCACATAAATTACTTTTAATGGTTTTAACAAATATGGATTGAATCTCATAAATTTGACCAAATATGGTTTAACAAAAATGCATTGAATGAAGTATAATAAAATGAGGAAATATATGAAGTTATATGAAGTATTAAAAATTACAAATTACAAATTAAAATTACAAATTATAATAAAAAAAAGGGTTACCATTTATAATCAATTTTTTTGTTCTTAATATTGAACAGATTTAACAGATAAACTGGACTAAAACTAATAAGTTTTACTCTAAAAGTTAAAGGTTCGTATGGTATATATTGAAAAGCAAGATCCAAATCTATTACACCATTAGTCTTAACGATCGGACCATCAAACTTAAAAGATCTCATAGAAAAACTTGCAATTTCTTCCTTTCCCACGAAATCGTTTTTTCCAATCTTATAAAATAAATAAAAATGTATTAAATTATAACTATCTACAAACAAATATTTCTCCAATTTGTCATCTATTCGGGGGAAAAATTCAGCTTTGCATCTATTGGATAAGCCACCTCGTTCTAATGGAAGTTCAATATTAACTATTTCGCCTAAATTAGTTTGACATCTCATAAAAAGTGTTAATTCAGGAGAACACTTTGTTATTTCATCAATTATTATGTTACTTATTGTGGTGTTCCAACCGCGACATACTTGTCTAAGCGATGAAATGGGGGTATCTGTAATCACATAACATAATATTTGTTTCAATACGCGAACTGGAATGCTATGAATGGTTATTACAGGTTTCAGCGAGGACTTGCGTCTTTCCCTTACAGGCCATCTATATAATTTACAAAAACATTAAGCACTAAAGTTTTTTTTTCGATAAAATGAAACAGTTTATTTTGCATATTAAAATAAAAAATATACGAACTCGTTACGTGGCTTAAACGGCCAATTCAATTTAAATGGATTTCTGAAAAGACTATTAGCGGTTTGCATCGATGTTATTGGTGTTTTTATTCACAACTTTATAATATCGTCTTTATTTACTCTCGGAGTTTATTTTGCAAGATATTATTAGTAAGCTTACTCTTTTAATAACAGTTACACAATTAAGATATGTAAAATTTCTCAAATATTAAAAGTTCGATTCGTGTAAGTTGAAAACGTAATGAGTTCAAAATAAAAGAAATTTTTTTTTTTTTTTAAAAAAAAAAAGGAAAGGGAAAATGTATAATTATAAAGTAAAAATATAAACTAATCTTTTTACGGTCTTATTATATACTTTATTTTAATGTTTCACCCACAATAACATCGATGACATCATGATCACAATGAGAATCCAATGATCAAACTAATCTACAAGGAATTTGATTTACCCGCATATTATTACGATTAGTAATGAATCGAATATATAACTGTATTTAATACTTTCGATGAGATGACTGAAAGTCCATTTCATCCTATGACGTATCGAAATATATAAATATAGCTTCTTTTTAAGTATATTAAATGTATTATTCCTCAGTTTTTTTTTAAAAAAAAATAGTAATATGAACTTTAACAATTCTTGATCTAAACCGAACCTAATTTCCTGGTATATATATTTATGATTTATATGTTTCTCTTACACTGAAATCTTTAGATCTTTATCCAACAAACCCAAAAATCGGTACTCGTAAACTGAAAATCATTGTACCTACAAAGTAAATACTTACAGGGTAATACTTACAAAGGTAATACTTACAAGGGCAATACTAATAAAGGTAATACTTACAAAGGTAATATTTACAAAGGTAATACTAACAAGGGTAATACTTACAAAGGTAATCTTACAAGGGTAGTACTTACAAAGGTAATTAAGCCAAAGCACATGGTTTTTAGAAAAAGATTTAATTAAAGAAAATAAATATAGAACGTTTTCGACAACTTGGGTAAATTTCGGAAGTTACGGAACTGACCGAAATTAAAACTTTATAAAGGAGGATCTTATGATTTAATTTTATCCATAACATCATTAATTTCCAATACCACGTTCTCAGATAAAATCGGCGAAATTTTCACATGTTAAAAAAACAAACTTTCAAATTTTAATTTGGAGAGAAATTTTCTTTATCCAATTAGAATGTGATCATTATCGTCTGGTACATTACAAATTTACAATGTAACGATAAAATTACCGGTTTGTTATTTATAGTCCTTAATAATCTGAACGACAAGTCGACGATATTAAAGAAAAAAAAAAAAATTTAGATTTAAATAGGGTTATCATATATAAATTTTAATAAAATAATAAAATAACAAACATCGAAATATCGTGTAACGGTCTCCGTGGGATGAGAAAGAAAATATTGCATGTATGATCTTTCACGTGCACGGAGTATTAATTTATTAAATTTCCGGTGATTACAACTATGTTATCTTATTTTTGTTTGTTACAAAGTTGAATGGATGTCCATCATAGAATTCTCGAAAAAGAGCGAGTTGAAAGACTTATTTGTAGGACTAATTTTTTAAAAATTTCATGTTCCATCCAAAAATGGAATAAGTTAATAAATAGAAAAATTCATGTTTTTTCACAACTACGCAGCAGTTGCATATTTCCTATATTCAGTTCTATTATACAAATAGTAGTCTTATCAATGAATATTATAATGCATTATGTATACAAATTTGTTATAGTTTCGTAGATCACAACATTTTCGTGTAATTTTTTATTTATAATAAGAAACTCATTTCAGTAATAATATTCTCAATTAAACTACAATTTCAACCTTTTTAAATTGTTTTCATATTAAATTATCTTCGAAATCACGTTAAGAAAAAAGAATTGAAAAAATAATCCTTTTAACTTTTTCTTGGGGGTGTAATAATAATAAACCAAAGTTTTCTTACCAATAATTTTTTAACGAGTAAAATAAATGTATAAAAAAAATATATTTATATAATTCATAGATATATTATAATGTATAAATTTAACAAATCCAACATCCTCATTTTAATTTTTTTATTATTACATATCTTGTTAGTTTCTTCTCAGTCAACGATTAATGAATCTCAAATTAACAATCGTTCATGTAATTTAGATTCAGATTGTGTTAATAATCCAAAGTATGAAATATCATCTAATATAAGAACTGGTGATTTTATGTGTATAAATAATAGTTGTAAATTTGTCGTCGCTGCTGGTAAGCATTTTTCTCAAGTCTTTTTTTTTTTTATGATCCTTGTCCTTCTAATTCTTTTCTTTTTATATATATAGGTCAAAATTGTAGAGATGTAACAGATTGTGTAGCATATCATTATTCAAATTTACGTAATATTTCTTTGGATTCAGATATTTGTAGTCCAAAAAATTGTAATTTTGCTTCAAAATGTGATAGAGCATGGGATCAAAAAGATATTTTTTCTATACCTAAAATTGAAGATCAATCAACTTGTTGTATTGGACTTGATGATGGGTTGGAATGTGAAATTGTAGCAAATGATGTTGACCCATGTCGTTCAAATTGTAATTATTATGATGATACTAATAGTAAAAAGTGTGGTAATAAAAATCAAAAGAATTATATTTGGATTGGGGTTGTAATATGTTTAATAGGAAGTGCAACTTTAAATATTGGATTAAATGTACAGAAATATGCTTTTACTAAACATCAACGAGAATTAGATCGGGAATGTCATTCTGCGGCAAATTACGATCAGAATAAACAGCAAATAGTGACTGATGATAATAATTCCACACATAGTAAACAACATTCTACCCTTTATAAAAAATTGGAAAAATTCATGTTCTGGAAACAAATTATCGTATCACCAGTAAGTTTTAAGCGCGAGATCGTTTTAGTTTTATAAATTATTGAGAAAAAATTAAATGGTTTTTTATAAAAAATAAACTCAATCATAATATCGTTATTTACTTGCAAATTTATTTATTCATTCATTTATTTTCTCTAGCTTTGGGTATGTGGTTTTATAGTTTACGTTATTGGAAGCTTACTATCCTTCATCGCGCTGAAATTTGCTCCACAATCGCGTAAGTTACCTTTCTTATTTAGGTTACAATTCATTATTTTTTTTTATAAAAATGAAACAAATTAATTAATATAATTTATTTTCTATAAAATAGTCATCGCTCCACTCGGTGTTATATCTTTGGTTGTTAATTTATTAATCGCTCCAATACTCCACAATCAAAGATTAACAATGTTGGATAGTATTGGAGTTATAATCATCATATTCGGTAGTGTCATTATCACACTATTTTCTGGAGTTGTTATACAAGGTTTGTCATAAAATAATTTTTTTTAGCTCTCATTCAAATATTAATATCATATTTTTTTAAAAAATAGATTATGAATTATGTGTTCTTATTGAATTATTTAAACGACCCCAAACGATAATTTATCTTACTGTTATTGGTGTTTTCATTTTTTCTTTATATACTTTTATACGCATTGTTGAAAAGAATGCAATTCAAAAAGATAAAGATGCAATTGCTAAAGCAAATGCTGTTGTTGCTGAACTTAGTGCAACTGATGAAAACACTCCAATTCCTACTATTCATAATCTATTTAATTATAAATTATCTATAAGTATTGATGAAAATAATAAAACTTTAACTGAAGATATTAATCGCACCTTATCATCAACAATTGATGAAACGAAAAAAACAATAAGTGATGTCGCGCATAATAATAAGGATGATAGTACATTACCTGACGAAGAAATAAATCCCTTTCCTCGAAGTTCAATCGATACGATACGTTCAACAAGATCTGTTGTCAGACAACGTAATATTAAAGAGAAAGTTCTTTTACCACTTGCTTATGCTATATTGGCATCTAGTATGGCTACAATAACTACACTTTTTGCAAAAGTAATAATTTAAATTAATTGAAAAAAATTTTTTAATTATTTTAATAATAAATTAACGCAATATTTTTTTTTTTTTTAATAGTCACTTATTAATTTATTGAATGTCTCATTTACACAAAACGATAATCAGTTTAAAGATTTATTATCGTGGGCGATATTATTTATTACTATTTTAACAGCAATTGGTCAAGTATATTGGATTAATATGGGATTAAAAAAGTATGATGCATTATTACAAGTACCAATATTTTATTGTAATTGGAGCTTATTTGATATTATAGGAGGTGGTATATATTACGATGAATTTCATAATTTTAAAACCATTACGTATGTAGGATTTATAATAGGAGTTGTTCTTATATTTTTTGGTGTATCATTATTAAGTAAAAGGTTGTCTAAACTGACTAAAGAAGAAGAAGAATTAAAAGAAATGCAGAAGAATTGGGAACAAGAAATAAAAAAGAAAAGGATGAGTAAACGTGAGAAAAAGTGATATATTTAAATATTTATGTATAGATTTCTTTGTAATATTATCGATGTGCAAAAATAATAAATATTATATGTATGTAAATATATACATATTTTTTTTTTATTATTAAAGTTATAATTCAGTTACTATTATTAATTTATTTAAATTAAAAAAATTTATTAACTATGAATTCCATTGTTTTTATCATCTTTTGCTATCTTTTTTAATAAAAATCATTTTGTGGAACGTATCGTGCTGGTGGGATACCATGATTTGTAAATGGTGGTGGTTGGAACCGAGCTTGAGTAGATTCAGGTGAACGAAACCTTGGATTATATAAAAATTCTTGAGGAATTACTCGTGGAGGTAAAGGTGATGCATTTAAATACGGAGGTATTTGATTTGGAGGTCTATATGCCATTGCAGTTGGTTCAAAACGTTCAGCAAACCTTGAATTATGATGAATATTTTGTGGTGGAGTAAGTGTATTATTTTCTACATTAGGTAAAGTAGGTTGTATCGAATTATTTGCTTTTATCTTATTTTTCTTCCTAAGATCACCTTTCGCAGCAGCTTTTCTTTGATTTATCCTACGTTTACGAGAATTCTTTACAAGAAGTTTTTCAATCCTTTTATCAATTTTATGACAACAATATTCTTTTAAATTTCCTCTAATATGAAATAACAATGGAATATATAATATAAAAGCAGTAATTAATTTTGTTGCTGAAATCGCAAAAGATAAAAATGTGAACGCCATTAATGCCATTGCAAGTCTTTCCACTGTATTATGACCATATGCGCTTAAATTCATCCAATCTCTAGTTATATTTGTTTTAATAATTGGATAAAGTGTAATAGCACTAATGGCCTGACGAGGAGCTTCAGCAAAAAGTAATCTTTTCCAACCTAAACAAAGGAAAAAAAAAAAAAAAAAAAATTTAAATAGAAATTATAAATAATTAGTTAAAGAAATAAATTTACCTTTAAATGCAAAGAATACGAAAAAAGCAATCTTATCAACCATTTTACTTTGTTTTTTTATTCGATAAAAGAAACAAAAATGAGAATAACTTTTTAAGGCATAATACCTAGAAGTTATAGTACTAGTAAAAGCGTAACTAATATCTCTTGAAGCTATAATAGCCTTAGCTTTTCTCCAATCCAAAGCTAATAATAAAAATGATGCAAAAATACAACCAACATAAATCCATTTTGAGTAAGTAAAAGGTATAGATGGTTTTATAGTAGAACTCCAACTATCAAGTATTAATAAAATTCCTGCTGTCCATAAATCTGCTACATAAACTAATACAACTTTAAATACTGTTAAATATAATATTAAATATCTTATTCCTATAAATGTATCATTTACTTTAAAATCTTCTACGCATACAAAATCAAATTTATGATCATTAACTATTTCTCTTTTCCATTTCGCTTTTTGACCACACATAATTAAAAACTCTTTTATGATATTTTTTTTTTTTTTTTCGCTCGTTAGCTAATGTAAATGGAATTTTTTATGATAAGTTCAATTATAATCCTAATCGAAGATTTATTATTATTTTTTTTTTTTATAAGTTCTCGTGTATTTACATAAAGTTTACTTATTTAAGAGATGATATCAAAATATTAATTTAAAAAAGAAGTTTCAATATAAAAATTTACTAACCCCTTTACCAAGTATGGTGAACATCAACCGTCCACGACAAAAAGATATTCTGCTACTTACAGTATTCATTTTTGAAAATGATTTTAAATTTGATATGCATGCTATCATATGTCAGTGTCATTTTATTATGAACAAGTTCATTGGAGTCTACTATGAGATTATGAAACAGGCAAATCGTCATGCGACCACTACGCTATTAAAAACTATTGTTTGGTAGTATAAAAGTATAAATTAAAACAATTATTAAACAATGTACTGTACTTGTTATATGTATATATTACGGTTTCATTATTACTCTTAACATGACTTTTTTGAATGATCAATAAATTTTCATTTTTTATCACATCGGCATTTTGTATAACATCCGGCGGTTTTTTTTTTCAATTACTAGAAAAAGTATAAAAAAATATAAAATCTACAAAATCCATCAACATGACATCGGTGTTATTCATTGATATCCAATGGAAATAACAATAAAATCGCGGTTACTATAAGTTCTGATGTGTATTTCACAAATACATCTTTTTATCAACAAAAACTTAATTCTGACCGGAATTAAGTTTAATTATTATTTCAACTTTGTTGTCTAATAAAATTGCTATAGCAAATTAAAACAATATATATTATCTTCGAATTCAATACTTAAACAAAGGAGCGAATTACTCAATTAATTATACTAGTTAACTTCCAATCACTTGTAATTCACTTATCTAATTATTAAATCTAATTAATAATAGCAAATTCATGAAAATTTATATGTGTAAATGTTGAAAATATCAAATAATAACTTTTACTTTGGTACTTGTTAGCTACTATTTTATAAATAGTTCCCAGTGGACGTCAGTACCCAACCCACACACTAAAGAGAAGATCTAAAGAAAAGTGAGAAGTTTTAAAGAAAAAGAGAGCCGTAAAAATAAGAGAAATATTTACTCTGAAGACTCTCTCTATTGTCACTTAAACAAGCGGAGGGAAACTCTTCACAGACACTACCTGTTTAATATTGAGGAGGGGCTTTTCGTAAAATTAATGATAAACCCTCACCATGGTAATGTCTTTTCTGAAAAATTATTAACTAAAAAGTTTGAGAAATGAAAAAAGGAAAAAGGTCTTTATAAATTTATTCTCTGTAAATAGATTTATTATAATATTTTTATAATAGACTATTATTTAATCATTATCGAAAAAATACGGGTGAGAATATGTTTTTGAAAAAAGTGTCGCGTCAAAATGTAGAGATATGTATCTAGTTAAACATAGTAAATAATGGGAATTAAGTGTTACCCTGCATTTCCTTTTCGTTTATTAATTTGCGGTGGATTAGATAGTAGTGGGAAGACCAATATGATTCTCAATCTCCTTCTTGATAACAAAATTCAGCATTTATGCCAGGAAAAGAAAGGAAAACAGTATATCAAGAATGATGATTTGTTCTTTATCAGAAAGCATGTACTGATATTCACGAGTTAGTGAAAAACTTTTATGAAATTTTTGCGAAGTTCTAATGCGATTATGCGAGTCATTTTTGGGTGATAATAATTTTGTTATTAATTTTGTTATTAATTTTGTTATTTATTTATTTATCTATATATTATTTTTATTTTTATATTTTCAAGATTTTTTCAATAATTTTATTTTTCGAAAGATTTATGAATTTTTTAGTTTAATTATTGTCATTATTTACCAGATTTTCTTATTGAGCGGTAAGGATAGAATATGAGTATGGTATGGTCTCTATTGTATGTATGGGTATCCATTATATCGACAATTTCGTCATAAATCTAATGATGTATGTTCTAATAAAATAATTTGTTGCAATATGTAATATTTATAAGATTTTGAAAGATTTTGTTGTCGGTATTGTATTAGTTGTTCAAATGATTTTCGAGATTTCGTACCAAAACCTGTATGTATGGTATATGATAATTTCATAATAATCAACCATACATACAACGTAGTACATACATAGGTCATATAGGTCATATTCATTATCGTTGAACCCTTGAGGAGATTAATTCTGATATACTTTTCACTCATATGAAATTCATATGAAGCTTTATTAATATTAACTCTCATCTTGATTTCAGGATTGATAATCTTTCCATAACTTATTATAAATGCTTTTTGCACAGAAACTTTATCAGATTTGATTTTTTTGTAATCTTATCTTGAAATGAAATGCTTTCCTACATCTTTAAATTTTTAAAACTGTCAAATCAGAATCCTTTTACTTTAAAACGAATAGGAAAAGGAAATAAAAATAATATTACTAAAAGAACTTATTTAATTGTCAATCCGGTACTATCGCGAAATTTGATGATTGTACAATGTAAGCTATAAAAAATGTGAAACTTTTTTTTACTTATCCTATTTTCTTATAATTTTCTGCATATATGTTATGAATTTTATGTCATGTAATTAAGTTTTAATAACTTTACGTTTAACAATCTTGCAAACAACGCAAACATCTGACACGCGTACAATATAAATACCTTTTTTTACAATAATCAATTTATTTATTTTCCTTGGTTTTTTTTTTTACATATATGGGAATGAACACATTATAGGTTTACCCCTACTCCTTTTTATAATTACGTGATATGTGTCAGTCCCCTTATAGTGTTTTGTATTTATTGCCAAAACGTTGAATTTCACCCTGATTTTTAATATAAACGATAGTGCCGATCTCGGGACAAATCCTACGACGGACTGTCCGGACCGCAGTCTTTTTGTCTCGCATCATGTGACCTAAAACGGTGCGGATCAATGATTAAATTAATAGTCAGGTTGGATCTTAAACTGCAAAAACTTCCCATAATTATCTTAATAAAGAAGTTATTTGAACATGCTATTGGAGACTAAAGCAGAAATTGCAAAACTAATAATTGTATTTTCTAGAATAAAAAAATTACAAAAAATTTTGAATGAGAAATTAATTGATGAAAATTACAAGAAATCCTAGACAAATAGATTTTAAATCAAACAGTTCCGCTTATTTTACTCCTATCACCCACTAATAGGTTTGGGATCAGAACTACCAGCTACAGCTATTCAGAAGAGTCAAGATGGCGCAAACTCGTTACCTTGCCTTGCATCAATCTTTGTATTCATCCAAATTGTATACAAAGAAGTCAGGCCTTAGACAATTACTATTTGCTTAGGCGACGAACTTTGATATATTCTATATATAATTTATTATGAGATAAGTGGTTTCTTAATAATTTTTGTTTTATAATGCATTAAATTTACTCAATTGAATACCAATTTTTTTTATTTCTTTTTGTATCAAATTTGAATAAAAGGTAATATTACGATAAATAATATGTTTGGTAGGTAAGCGACAAATGATATATTAATAGTATACATTGTGATAATTTATTTATCAAGTATTTCTGCAAATTTTCATGGATTATTAACACTTATTCGTTGAACTATAGAAATAATTTTCCAATTACTTTTTGCCAGGTCATGCCAAGCACTGTATTATAACAGGTTTTTGAATTCAATAATAAATACATTTTAATCAACTTGATTCAATTAGAAAAAAAAAAAATAAAGTTAGATTTATTAGTACTACAACGTCAGAACGAAACCATACACGAGTTGAAGAAATCTATCTTTTAACTACTATAAATAAAACCAAATTTGCTTGTTATCAATATTG
Organism: Oehlia diaphana; assembly: GCA_003833135.1. Classification (NCBI taxonomy): domain Eukaryota; kingdom Fungi; phylum Glomeromycota; class Glomeromycetes; order Glomerales; family Glomeraceae; genus Oehlia; species Oehlia diaphana. The sequence goes on from QZLH01000024.1 coordinate 167,323, forward strand.
AAATTTGAATATGTTATTGGATTATTAAATTATCCTATTAAAAAGCTCGAGATAAAAATAATTTTATAACAACATTTTTATTATACTTTGAGCTACTGTACCTAAAAAAAAATTTAACCGTGCACAACAATACATGAAAATTTATTGTTTTAATTATTTTGGTTAGTAAAAGAAAACCCTAATTGGAAATTTGATTACATGAAGTTAATTTCGCTATTGCTATATATTTATGGTCAAAAAAGCGAAAATCGCAACTATAATCTTTGTTTGTTACACATTTTAGTCATGATACATAACAAAGTATTTTATTCGTTACCTCAAATAAATAACCTAATTAATGGTGTACTGTATGTGCGCATTTAATCAAATACCTCTTGTAAATTTTTGACTTAAGAAACTAAAATCCGATCATTAATAAAAAAAAAAATGTCGTGTTATAAGTATACAATCTTTATTGGTCGGGAAGTGAAATGCAGTTTAAAATTCCTACTGTTTAATAAAAATATATATCGATAAAGAATATTGCATAAATCAATTAATTATATATTTATTATATATTTAACAAAGACAGGATTTCTCTAAGTGCAGGGGCGAAAGTAGGAAATAATAATTCAGGGGAGAACACAAATTTGTGTATAATCGCACCATAGATAGTCGAGCGATTAAGAAATTTCATTATTTTCATCAGAAGAAACTTCTATTTATAATAATGGACCTGCTCAACAAAAATAGAAGAAATTTCCTGATAAAAACATTAAATTAATATTCTCGATTCCGTCAACTGGGAGATATCCGGAATTAATTTTTAAAATTTTATCAGGTATTTTCTATATTCTCTTATTGGCTGAACCTCCAAATGATCAGTCGTAACTCGTAAAGTCCATCATCTATTTATAGGACCTTTTTTTTTTATTTTTAGAACTTAAAACTTGAAACAAAAATTTATTTATTGGATTTTTTTTATTATAGTTAAAAGTTAATGATTAATTTCACTAAATTATGTCTTTTTATATAACAGAATGAAATTAATAATAATAAATTCTCTATCTCGACTAAAAATATTAGGTAAATCTTAAAAAAAAGGGGGGGGGGGACAAAATATATAATACAAAAAATTGACATAATATAAAATTTTGTAATAAGCCTTTTAAAAGTAATAAAATTAAAAATAATTGTTTATATTTTATGTGTTGATTCATAATTAGAAATATATTGTCTGCAATTTCTATCTTCATGAGTATGAATTCCAAGTTTCTCTTTTTTATAATCACAATATATATTATTTTTAGCAGCCAAATAAGTTAATATGGCTTGATCTTGTCTGTGATTAACTCTACTACTTCCAGGAGGAGCAATACAATCTTTTACAGTTGCACATTTAAACCATTCATCAATAATATGTTGGGTCTTTGTTGTATCAAAGGTAACACTTGCTCCGTTACAATTTACAACATGATCATATTTATTGTGATCATCACCATAATAATCGTAAACTCCTGGATGAGTCCAAACTTTCATCGTTCCAGAAGAACGTGGAGAAATAAATCCTTCATATTTTCTTAATGAAGAATTTAATTTTGTAAAATATTTTCTATCAACCAAAGTTCCACTATCCAACCAAACCAATTTTCCAGGATAATCACGTGCTACTTCGGCAACCATACCAGGTTTCCAAGCGTATTCACCTCTTGCTATAGTTATATTCCAAAAATCAGGATAATGTGACCATTGAAATGTTCTTAATTCTGTTAAATAACCAAGTTTTTGTAATTTTTTAAGTACTTTACGTTGTGAATCAGAAAATCCTAAATCATAAACTATTAATCTTGCGTTAAATCCTTCTAAAATATCTTTCATATAATAAAGGAAACTTTTCGTTGGACAAAAATGGTTTTGACTTGCTCCTGTTATCACAGTAAAATCGTACGTTATATTTGATTGTGGTAATGGATGAATTGCTGGTTCAATATCAATTTCCACATCATTTTCGTATGAATTATCATCGTATATTATCGGTATTGATTCATTATCGATTTTGTCCGGTTGATCTTCATATAACGGACATTTTCCACAAGGTGATGTATAATCTAAGGAGATTGTTTTTTTGTTAATTAATGCTTTTAAAAAATTATGATATTATTTTTTTTGACCTTTTTATTTACCTGATTCATATGAAGATGGAAACATTTGAAAATAAATCTTTAATGTCAATGAAATCATTACAAATACTAATACTAGAATTTGTAATTTTTGAATAGTTTTTTGTCGTATCGACCCACTGTTTCTTCTGGCCAATGTTGGGAGTCCTTTCGTCATCTTTAATTATTATTATTTTTTTTCTTTTTTATTAATATGATAAGAACTTGTTTCGTCTTAAAAAAAAAAGCTTAAAAAACGGATGATTTTCTTTAAATTATTATTTTTTTCTTTATTTCTCTTTTTATTAATTTTTTTTTTTTTTTTAAAAAAAAAAAAAAAAAAAAAAAAAAAAAAAAAAAAAAAAAAAAAAAAAAAAAAAAAAA
>QZLH01000024.1:170449-216331 GCA_003833135.1 Oehlia diaphana
AAAAAAAAAAAAAAAAAAAAAAAAAAAAAAAAAAAAAAAAAAAAAAAAAAATAAAAAAAAAATTAAAAAAAAAAAAAAAAAAAAATAATAAATAAATAAATTTATAATATTTTTCAAAGAGCAAACAAACCGTTTTGGCTTAAAAAAAGAGGATCAAAAAATTTCCATATCTCCTTCTATTTATATTTGAATTTTTATTATATTTATTATATGCACTCTTGTCCGAAAATTCCGACTTATCCGCTATAAAAATTTTTTTCACTGCTTAATTTATCATACCCAGATTTATTAAGAATATCGTTATAATACTATTTATATTGTGCATGAATGTGATAAATTACGCCTAAATTTATTTTTTTCCGTTTTATTTTTTTTTTTATTATAATGAAAAGAATAATAATAAATAAACAAATGGAATTTCTACTTTCCATAAATATAATGAGGGTTATAATAATATATTACAGCCAAGAACCCTTTTTTCTATTTATATGTAAACTAAAATTATAACTTCGTCACGTGATTGATTTAATTATAGTGTTAGCCAATGAATTGATTAACAGGTGGTGGTTTACCCTTTCCTAAATTAGTGAATTTTCCATGTTTGACATGTTGAAAGCAAATTGCCCTTAAAAATTGTAACACAAAAAAAAAAAAAAAAGAATACGAAAGTAACGTAACCTTTTTTTGTTTATCTTCATAATGAAAAAGTTATTGTAAAATAAGATCTTTTTTTTTTCGATTACATATGTACAAGAGTTTAGATTTCTGGATTATGCAAGTTCGAGCCACTCGGTTCTTTTGATGTTCCGGATTACCGCTTTTGATTAGAAATAAAGTTTCATAAAGATGTAAATGACCTTCCATATAAGATTTTTAAGATTTTTGTATTACTAAATTTATCATTAACGTCTTTTACGAAAAAAGAAATTCCTAATAAAAAAAAAACCATGATAACAACGATGATAACCTCAAGATAACGGAATTAGCTCAAAATTCATGAATTTAAACTTCGTAAAATTGGTGACTGTCTTCTTATAGAGCGTCATTTCCTATTGGTTCTGATTTATATTTGGGATTCTATTCTATAACAGGTAAACTCTAAAATTATATTTCAATATAGAATTGGGACTGACACGTGAAGATGATCAATTTATAATATCAGATTTTTATAACCGATTACATCATTAAATCATTAAATCTTTAAAAGAAAAATATTTAGTTCCATGTCGGAATTATAATAGTGTCCGGATCCGGATTATTTTCTGGATCTGAGTTATCTTCCGAATCCGAATTATTCTCCGCGTTCCGGATTATCCAAGGTTAGTACGATATTCGATTGTAAATTTTTGTAATACATTATTTGTTATGTTAATTTCATTCAAGACCTTAATATATTTTTATAAATTTTCTTAGTTTGATTCATAATGTCATTAGTTTTATTGATTTAATGATAATATATAATCAAAATAGAAAGAAAAATTAGCTTTAAAATTAGAATAACGGCTAATTCGTAAAAATTACCGAAATCAGTTTGATAGCATAGTTGCGTCTATGATAGTTGAAAAATACTGTTGGGGCGATCTAGGAAATGTTTGTGATTATTATTCTAGTTTTTCTTTTCTGATTTTCTTTAATATTTTATAGGAGACTATTTAGTTTTATTTTTAATTTATTTTTGTTATTTGTTTTATTTTCTTTTATTTCTTTTAAAATTCTAATTAAAGATAAAAGGCGCTATACCATGTTTGCCCTAAAAATGACCAAAATAATATATTACGTGCAGCGTTCGTAAGTAATTTGTTTATCCTACATTAGAATATTCTACTAGAAATCGTGTTTTCTATTACACACATTTTTCGTGGATCTGTGGTTTGTGGCTCAGTACGAGACAATTCAGGCTGATCAAAACAAAAGCCATCTGATTTTTACAAAATCCAGAAATCTTTTATATCTTATAATTTGATAATTTTTTACGTCTCAATGCACGCGATTTATATAACTCGGATGTGGCAAATTTTTTTCGTGAATAATATTGATTTATTATCGCCCAATTTATCACACGGCTAACACGAAAAATATTCATAAATGAAACTAGCAGTAAACTCAATGGATTATCTTGATGCCAGAATAGCTGAAATAAATGGGTATAAAAACCGGGGAAATGGCAGGATTGATCTATATTTATAGAAATTTATAGTAATGTCAAGTTTAGAAACACATTACAAAAATTAATTTTATCAATTAATAAAATATTTTTACTACGTTTTTTATAATCATATTCTTTGACTCTAAAGATTCTTGTGAATATCAAAAACTTATTATTTCGCATTCCCTGTTTCAATATTTACTATATTGTTCATAATCTCTTCAGTGATTTTTAACTAATTAATGTAAATGATATCTTTTATATCATATAGTTCTTAATAACTGTATTTATGTATAATTGTTCCATTCTTTCTTTCTATAATGTTATATAACTCATTGCATTCTTTCTCGCCGAATTGATATCGATGAATTGACATAATAACGTAATTCTATGTAAATTTTATAATTTAACAGAAAATTATCAAATTGACGTATAAATGTATTTAATCAATTTCAAAATCTTTTGAAATGTACTATTGATCTTTTGATTCGATTAGTCTCTTTTATTTCTTGTATGGTTAGTGATCCTAGATTTTGATTATTATAAAGTTTGGCCTGAGTTTATAGTTTGCCAATATTACAGTTATTAAGTTTGTAAAAAAAAGTAAAAAATATGCGTAAAAGAATAAATAAATAAAAAAAAAAAATATTTAAAATTTTATTAATTTACATACATTTTTTTTTGCCAAAACTTATTCATTATACTACAAAAATAAGAAATTTTATCTCTATGTAAGTTTAAGATAACTAGGGGGAGAATATCTTCTTCTCAAAAATTTTACAATATATAATGGCAAACTGCTAATAGCTGTTATTACGAGCACCTTCCAAACAAATGTTTCAGTTAAAATAAATGTTAAATCTATATTGTTACATAAAAAAGGATCAAGAAATTAATATTTAAATATTCATAAAAAATATGACAAATTATTTTACTTACCAAAATAAGTAGGCAAAAATATCATTGAAACAATGTAAATGGCCAATGTAATAATTTCCGATAAAACCATTAATCTATGCCTATCGAATTATGTGATAAAAGTTAATAAACAAAAAAAAAAGAATTAATTATAAATTTCACATTTTAATCACATACCATGTATTAATCTCCAAAGCAACCATCAACAATTCATTAAGAATTAAAGCAGTAAAAGAAATAGAAACAATGTTTATAAATTCATCTTCAAAGAGTACAATTGACATGATCATAATTGCACCACCTAAATATATGAAAATATATGAATGTTAGCTATCTCATTCATTAGTTAATTAATTTCAGTTAATGCAGTAATAAAATTACCTTGATAAACACTGATCATTAGCCATTGAAAGAAAGTTTTCAATGATAATGATCGACCCTAATAATAGTAAAAAGGTAAAAAAATTAGAAGTTTTGCAATATAGAGATGTTTCAGAGTAAATCTTCTATTACCTTTATTAAATCCTTGTATAATTCTGGAAATTGCAATGCTATATCCTCTCTCACATCTTTATCTAATACGAGTGAAAATACTGGTGCCATTGTATAAACTGTAGAATAACCTACAATTAGTATCCCCTATTAAATCATGGTTTTATTTGTTAATTTTATTAATTGTTTGTATATTAATTAAATATAAATAAATAATAAGTTATCATCTTAATTCATTACCTGATAAAGTGCAATAGGAGCAAAATAAAATATTGCAGAAAATACGGCTTGTATAACTGATATTATTAAACCACGATGAATGACAAATTGAGCTAGTTTTGCAGAGCGTTTATAACTATTTCTACCATGCCACACTATAAAAAAATTTAATATATTAATTAAAAAACATATAATTTTGATCATTTTTAAAAAATACATAACAGTTCTCACTTACATAACAATTTTGTCAAAAAACTGAATTGAGTTACAGAAAAATCTGCAGCTAAGGAAGCTTGTTTACCTTCCTTCCCTACAATCCCTACCCCTAAATTTTATTCGTACATAAAATATCAGATTTTTGATTTTTCAAAAATATAATGCATTCAGACAATATACTTACCAACATCAGCTGCCTGGATCATGCTAACATCATTGCCACCATCTCCTATGCAACAGACTCTTTTATTTGAGAATTTCTTAATAAGTTTTGTTATATCAGCCTAATAATAAAAATAAGTAAGTAAGGAACAATAAATTAAATTAAACTTAAATAGATAGTATATAATACTTTTTGAGTAGGAGAACATCTACAAGCAACAACTACTGGCAATTCTACAGCCAATTCAATGAATTCATACTGATAGTGATCCATATAAATTTGTAGTGATTCACCGTCAATTACTAAACAAAAATCTCCTTTGGTTTGTAAACTAATCAGTTCTTCATGAGCATCTTCAATGCTTTGAACTAAAAATTGAATATATTAATGAATAAACACAAACAATTAAACCCTCAAACCTTTAATCAAATGCATTTTATAATACATACGTTTAGATATTTGATGAATAGTTTGATTCCTTGAAATTAATTTTGAAGATATAGCAATACATGTTGCTGTTTCAATCTTATCTCCTGTTAACATCCAAATTTTTAGACCTGCATTCCTCAATAATTCCAAAGTGGTCTTTACACCATCCTGAAGTTTATCCTCCACTCCAGTTACTCCTAAGAGTTCTAGCTCATTTTCTAGGATTGTACTTATAATTGCCTGTTCCTGAGCTTTACGATCTGAAAGACTCACTTTGGCTTCATGGTATCTATAAATAATTATCATAATTAGATATATTTGCAGTTTAATCGGTAGAAAATTTCTTGTATTTACCTTTTTGAAAAATCATTATATACTTCTTCTGATAACTTTTTACGTGCAACAACTAAAGTCCTCAATCCTTCTCTGGCCATATTTCCACATTCTTCATCCAGCCAATCATTATATTGTACAATCCTACTCATTAGGACATCTGCTCCTTTTTCATAAAAATAAATTTCATCGGTAGCTTTATCTTTAACAATAATTCCCATCCTCTTAGTTTCACTTGTGAATGGAAATATTTGAAGAATTTGAAATTCAAAAGTATCACCATGTTTTGTACGAAGATGCATTTCATTGATATCACGAAAAACAAGAGTAAGACCAACATGTTCCGTCCATTTCACAATTGCAACTTCATCTGGTGAAGATGCTTGATATGTAACCTCTGAATCATCAGAATCTATTACAGGAGTAACCTAAACAACAAAGTTATAGTTAGTTATAGTTAAAAAATTATATTATAATTTACTCAAAGCATTCTCACTTACATTGTGACATAACGCCAAGGCAAATACAATATCTTTTATTCTAGAACTCATATCTCTACGACTTTTTCCAACCAAAATAGTAGAGGTAGCTGTACGGGATGTTCTCTGTACATCTTAGGTACGAAAAGATATAAACATTAAGTTCAAATTATAATTAAAAAATATATATATATATATATAATTGTACATATACAAATATACCTTTTCCTTGTTGTTTTCCAAATGCGGCATCAAGTTGATTGGAAATTTCATCCATGGTATCAATATTATAGGCCATGGTTCCCATATGAAGTTTTTTGAGCTCCATATCTATTTAAAAAATTAATTTTTATATTATGTTATATTAATCAAATGATATATTATTTGTTTATATCAATTACCATTTTTAGTCAATGTTCCGGTCTTATCTGACAAAAGATATTCAATACGACCAAGTTCTTCAGGTATTGTACTGGTTCGCACTATTGTATCGGGGATCTCTCTATCATTCATAATTTGATACCCATAAACAGTTTTGCCCATATCTAAGTTAACACGTAATCTAAAATAAAATAAATAAATAAATAAGAATAACTATACTAAAAATCAAATAAATATTTGTAATTATTAAATAAAAGACTTACCCAATCGGAATGATCGAAGAAAATAGGATCAAAAATCGAAATAAATAAATATACCATAGACCCCGAAATCCGTTCAAAGCAATAAGTAACAATGATAATAACATTGTAACCAAGAATAGAATCTATCAAATAGTAATATATTTGAATTAATTTAATATTTTAATTGATTAGTAAAATTTTAACTAAATCAACCTTGGAAAGCCGATTAATTTCTTGATCAAGTAATCCAACTTTTGTTTCTGGATGACTTGTGTTCATTACAGCGCGAGTATCTTTGCCGGTATAAATAACAAATCCAATAGCAGTGCCTGATGCCAATACTGTATTCATCCATAACGTATTTTCAACATTAAGAGCCTCAACTTGCGGTACCTAGAGTGACAATAAAAAATTAAAATAGTGATAAAAGAACTATTCATACGAATATTATTCTAATAAATCTTACAATATCTTCCGCTACTGCTTTCGAAAAATTTCCAACAAAGTTATGAATGTCTTTTTGTGGACTGTCAGCATATATTTCTGCATCAATTTCCAAAAGACTTTCATCTGATGGTAATTTTTGACAATACGGCACGGCTAATCTATAAATAGGTTTAAATTAATAATATTAAATTTTTGAAATCAGATCATTCCCTATCTAGATAAGATACCTTAATTTCCAATCAGTTTCACCATCTAATTGATCAGTCCTAATAAAACAAGCGCCACTTGATTCTGTTGTCCGAAGCAATATCAAGTCTGCAGGAATCTTTCATTAAATAATTTATAAATGATTAATTCACTAACACTATAACACTATTTAAAATAATTAATATTTTTTTTTTTAAAAAAAAAAATCTTTGAATTTAACATACTCTTTGATCTTTATTAATTATAATTAAATCTCCAACTCTTATTTTTGAACTTGGCACTAGTTTAATACCTTTAGTTGTCATTATTTGATATTTTTGAGAATTATTTTCTTGATCTCTTTTATATCTTTTCCAATCATCATAAGCTTCTTTACCCATCGTTACAAGAATCACAAAACATAATGGGCCAAGGTATGTGATAATATAACCTAGAGAAATAATAAATTATGTGAATATTAATTGAAATATTTTTATCTAAATAATATCTTCTTACCAATTTTCAACGGTGGAATAAATTGCGATAATGCCACGAGAAGAAAGTATAAATTAATGAATATATGAAACTTAATGTAAAAATAGAAATTAGTATTAAATTAACAATCATATTACACATATTTATTAAAATTGATTAAATAATTAATGTTTACCTGTTGATAAAATACCAACGGAAAAAAAGTAATTAAATTATATTTTTGATTTCGAACAACATTTGCTGGATATTTATCTTTCAATTTTTCTAAAAAATTATCAATTAATGAATATACAAAAAAATAAAATAAATTAAAAACATTTTCGAAACAATTAAATAGTAAGCAACAAACCTGCAACTTTAAATGAGATCGTTCGAGACTTAGCATTGGGAGTATTTCGTGATGGAACATTAGTCGTTGATGCAGATGATCTTATATTACGACGTCTCCTCGGAGATACCGGAGATGCTGGAGATGACTAGCCAAAAAAAATCAAAGATTTACATTAATATCTTATCGAATTCATTTTTTTTATTATTATATATACAAAGAGGGAGATATTAGTCTTCTACTGTTTACTGTATTTGTATATTAAGAAATTCCCGTGGGATCTGTATCTAATATATGGGAAGGTTAAAAGCCAATGAAAACTACTTTTCTAGTATAAATTCACTTTTTTGTATTGAACTGACCTCTACCCAATCGTCATGTTGATTCTGAATTAAAGGCGCTTCGTCCTCTAAATCTGAACTTCTTTGTTTTACCCTATTATCTGAAAAAGGCATAATAGTTTTTAAAGCTATAGAAGGTTCTCTCACCATTATTACGGAGGTTTTATTAAATAACTAATTAAATTAATTTCATTGAACCAGTACAAAAGATAAACCGATCTATAGTGTTTATTTGGCATTCGTTTAAGAATTCAAGTTAACAACACAAACAACGGCACAGCCATTACACACAGCCTTAATGCGGTAAGGCCACGTGACACATACAGTATACGATCGATATCTGGGCAGAGGCAAATATATAAATGGTATACATACTATATTAAGTAAGTCGAGGTGAATTCTCAAATTTATACATTTGTGTGGAAAGATCGGGTTTCTATATATATAAATATTTCCGCATATCACCTTTGCGCTATCCCGATACATTTATGTCTATCACGGAAAAGGACTTTAACTTATCTGTAGAATATCGACAAAGAATGATATCTGACGCGGAAGTCATCCTCTTTGCTATAGAAAATGATATGAACCCGAATGAAATGTTTTACATGACCAGAAGAGAAAGACTAATTAGTGAGGAAATCATCCTCCGTAATTTCTAAGATGTGGGAACTCCAAGGGCACATAGCTAGCACATGACTGCATTGCTAAAAATCAGATTCAGAATTTTGTCGGATTTGAAAGTTTTGATCACATAAAATAGATTCCGAAATTAGTGTATGTACAGTATTACTGAAATATATTTATATAAAGAATTACATATTATTTCATTATTTCCTCCCATTTATGAGTTGTTTTTATATTTATGAAGGATATACTAATAACAGCAATTCACGCTTTTAGAACATCGAAACCATCTGATACATCCAGTGAAATTACTTCAGAAGATTTTTTCCGAAAAGTTGAGTAAATATAAATGCTAATATTAGGTCCCGAACTTTGAATGAATTTAGGCGAAACATCTTAAAATCTGTTAAGACAAAATAATAACAAGATGAATATAGTAATCGTGTCTGTGTTATCTAACACATATAGTTGCTGATTGCCTAAAAAAGTCGATAGATGCAAACTTTCATCATAAATTTTGCTTTGATGTAAAAAAGGATATATGAAAAAAATAAAAAATTGCCATAATTTCATAGATAATAAAAATCCGAAAAAGGTACTTTTGAAAGTAAAGCCTTATTATGAAAAATGACTAGCCTGAAAGAACATTATAAATAGGTTATTGAGTTAAGATGGTAATAAAATAATTTTTAGAACATATCTCATACATAAATCATAATGTTCTGAAATCTAAAATTGGACTTATTTAAAACCAATTGGCGTTATAATATTTAAGACCTTATAATTCTTTTAGCTTTGATAAAGAAAAGAAAAATGAAAGCTTATTACCTCTTTGTATGGCTACTAAGCCTAGATTTTCCGTTAAGTATCTATAGTTATAGAATTACCGCATTAATGAAAGCTGATACGACTCGTATGAGACGCATCAATATCAACAATAGAATGTATTACGACCCTTTCGGGTATAAATAAACAAAAACCCATTATGACGTCTACTACCAGAAGGGCCAAATTGACGATATTGTAACGACCTTTAGTATTCATAACAATTATACTGATATTGAGAATTGTGTAGATGAATACTATAGCGACACTGCAACAATTACGATTAGTTCCATTCCAGGAAAGATTTTCTTAGTAGGAGAGAAACATTTTAGCGTCGAGCCCTTCGAGGTTAAATATAGAAATTGCCAATTCATTATTTCCACCTATAAGAATTTTTTTGGACCCGATGCCAAGACGTATTGCTTGAAAGATTTTGTTATGGAATACATTCAAGCTAATTTTAATCAGGATTACTTTTATATAAGACCGGATTGGAAATATTATGATTGTGGCTCTCCTGAAAATCTGACAAATTTTTCATCCTGTTCTTCCTGTTTTTCGATCCTTTGTACTAACGAAGTTTATTTTTATGGAATTTAGGATAACTATGAATAAAATTAGTCTATATTATTAATTATTACTTAGGTTAAAATAAAATATGTAATTTTATTATTTTGGTATTCGATGGTTAACAGGTTAACTATATCAATATTTTCATTGGTCCAAAATAAAAATCTAAACCTTTTTTGAATTAATTTTAAACAATAAAAATAAATTTAGACATCAAACATATTTTTTTTTTTTTGAAACAACCATAATAAATAACATAATTATAATAATAAATTCATTTACTAAATTTGTTTCGGTTTAAAGATTTTATCTCGGCTCGTCGATAAGGCGCAGAGTTATTAGGCGGAACACCAATTAAATAGGATCAGCAATGGATCAACGCTTTATTAACTGGATTTGTAGATCAAGGAAGCGTATAATTAATTCCAAGATGCAATTCTTTTTATTCTTTTTATTCTTTTTTTTTTTTTGTTAAAAGTATTGTTGAAAGTTTGTAACAAGGAAAAATAGTATTAAACTAAATGAGTAGTTTAAATTTGAAACTCAGGATCACAGTGTTTCTAATTAATTAATAAAATGTACCACGTGAGTCAACAATGCGGAAATCACTAGTGGATATAAATACTGTTTGTTTTATTAGTTGATCACAAGATGTAAGAAAAGAGTTAGAAAAACTACTCGGCGTACTTTAATTAAAAATAACGCAATGGCATCTACCGATCTTTTAAATATATAAATCAATTTAAAAATATACATACACGGTATATATACTATATATGGTATATTTATAAAATTTTGATAAGAAATAATGGATCATAATTTTTAATTGTGGCGCCCATTTTTAGTCATTTAAAGTTTTTCATATTTATCAAGACAAAAGCTAATTCGATACTTAAAATAAGGCTGTTTTGTTTCTAGATTGCATTAAATCTGTATGTACAAATATTTTTTACTTATTTTGGTTTTACAAAATTAGCTTTATAAGATGTGATCTATGGTTGGCTAAAAATACAATAATAACGTTTTATCTCATTAAAGTTTTAACTTTAAGTGATTTCCTTGTTAGAAAATAACTATAAATAATTTGATTTTGAAAATAAAATTTTTATTTTTTTTTTTTTGAAAAAAAAAAAATTAATCTTGAAAACTGACTGCCCTTTATTACTATTATACCATTATGAATAAGTCATATAAATCATTAAATCCTGAAAAGGATTTTCGTCAACAGATTAAAAGTATTTTTAAAGCTTGTAAAGTTCAACAAGGTATATTAATTAAAAAATTTTTTTTTTTCTTTTTTAAAAAAAAATGACTTTTTCTAATAACGTTCTTTTAAATCCTTTTATAATCTATATAATATAGGACAAATAGCAACATTTCCTTCTCCAATAAATATCAAAAATATTAAGCATCTATCCACCGATGATATAGGGATATGTCATGAGTGCAATAAAAAAAGGCCATATAAAAATTGGTGTAATCCATGTTATTCCTCCCATTTTAAAAAATCATTCGGTAAATGGACAAGCGGTAATAAATCATTGGATAAATTTATACGTAAATCGCAATTATCATCAATTAGTAGAATGAATTGTTTGGAATGGATACCAAGATATCATTTAACCGATGTTGAATTATTATATAATAATGATTATGGTAGCGTTTATTCTGCTAATTGGATTGACGGTTTTATCATTAATTGGAATAAAGGTGAAAAATGTTGGAATAGATGTAATTATGGTGTTAAAGTTATTTTAAAAACTTTTATGAATGATGATGATTTTGCGGATTTCTTACATGAGGTAAAATTAAAATAATTATATTAATTTTTATTACTCCCTAAATTCTTTTTTTAACCTTTCCTCATCATTTATTTTTAGCCAAAAGCTCATTTAAATTGTTGCATTCCGAATGCTCATATTTCATCACTCTACGGTTTCACTCAAGATCCAGTAACGAACCAATATCTAATGGTATTAGAATACTCTTCAGATGGTACTTTACGTAATTTTATTCAAGAAAGTCCTGATTTATTAGATTGGAAGGATAGATGCACTATGTTAGAAAACATCGCTTCAGGTTTAAAGACAATTCATAGTGCAAATCTAATTCACGGTAATCTCCATACTGGAAATATTTTACAACATTATTCACGATCAAATATAAGTGATTTTAAGTTTTCTATGAAATATAATGCCAAAAAGAAAAATTCTTTCTCTTCTACTAATACTTCATTACGTGAAGTTTATGGTGTAATACCTTTTATGGCTCCTGAAGTTTTAAGTGGTCAACAACCTACATTATCTTCTGATATATATAGTTTTGGTATTATAATGTGGGAATTATCATCATTTAACCCACCTTTTCATGATAAAGCTCATGATATTAAATTAATTATGGAAATATGTAATGGATGTCGTCCTGATATTGTTAAAGAAACGCCTAATGCTTATGTTTCTTTAATGAAACGTTGTTGGCATTCTGATCCTGCAAAAAGACCTACTGCTGAAGAATTGGTTTATCTTATTAAAGAATTATCTACTTATACTTGTTTTAAAAAAATTAATTTATCTGAAAAAGAATCATTGAAAATAAATTTAATGAATTCTTTAAAAAATACCCATCCTTTGGCCATTTATTCAAGTAAACTTTTACCTACTCTTTTTACGGATCATGATCAAGATGATAATGAAGGTATGTATTTTATTTTAACACTCTTATTTTTCCTGTATATATAATAAAGTTAAAAATATATATATAATTTTTCTTCTTTTCATTAGATGATGATGACCAATTGTCCGAATATGATGACTCTGTAGAGTCTTCACCGTTAATTTTATTAAATAACAATAATTTATTATAAGTTTATAAGCATTGATATATAGAATATGGCAAAACTCTTTTTATAATATAGAAAAAATATATATGTGTGAAATAATTTTTTTTTTCTTTTCTTTCTAATCATTTTACGATAAATTTTGTACATTTAAAAATATCTTGTATGTAATTTATTTTTGAATCACACTTTTAAATGATGGAGTTATGTGATTGCATGGTCAACTCCACCGGAATTTGAATAAACATGTGTTAGACAATCTTATTTGTATCACGAACTTATCATATGCTTGGAATTGTCAAATATCTTTAAAAGTGTCAGTGGTAGGGTAATGAGTTAATGATACAAACAAATTTCACTAACCTCTTTTTTAAACCTCGATCGACTTTTATATGGTATTTGAAACAGGAGATGGATTTAAATCAGAATAATAATTAGTTTTAACGGGTATAGTAAAGTTATAGAAATTTATAGCTGCTTTAGTGATTTATAGCGTTTTAGCGATTCTTTACCAACTTATATTAACGAATATCATGATTCAAATTTATACGGATTTAGCAGTTAAGAGATTCATGATGCTTTTTAGCAGATTTATTGATTTGTAGCCCATTTAATAAGACTACACTCTATTAAATTTGAGTTCATTTTTAAGCACACCGGGATTTATATAGGAAACTAATTTTGATTGATTTCGCCTGATGACTGATGTCATATTTCGCTTAAATTTGATTGGCTAAATTAATCGAAGGTACTACCCCTCGCTAGGGTGCCAAAATCACGAGATGATCGACCAATCAAAAGCCTAAGCCACCATTATTATTTTATTATTTGATTAATCATATCTCTAATGCATCACTCGATTTTTTTCCATAAAACAACCCCTCCCCACACTAGTCTCCCACTATGTGAAAAATGTTTTCTCTCGAGTGGAGCGAAGCCCAAGTTCGCCTTCTATCGATGAACGAAAAGAGAGGAATGTCGAAAAAAAATTTAAGAATCTCGTGAAAGCATTTGGCGTAAGTAGTACTTGGTGGTAGTCACCTCTCTGGCATGTAGGAAGTTGATTATTTTATTAGACTGCGGAAAAATATGGAGGTGGCGGGAAAAAGAGAAGTTTGATTGGGGAAGAAATTTATAATGAGTTTAAGACTAAGTTCAGGTAGGTTTTCTGAAAAAAAATTTTTACTGTTAATTTCTAGGGCAGAGACGTAGTGGGTGGACGCGGGTTAATAACACAAATCTATTTTCATTTACTAGAATTACTTTTCGAATAAGTACAACGAGAGCATTAAGAGGTTGGGTGAAGGGAGCTCGACTGGGAGAGCTCGTTATCAACACAAGATGCTTCTACGAAATCCTCAACAACTTTCACACCCGATACACAATCAAGTTCCTCTTTAGAGACACCAAAAACTGCCGAAATTTCACCCTCAACATCAATATCCGTGATCTCTAGGCCAGTCCACACCTACCCCTTCTTTTCACAAAGTGTGAACGTAATCAATGTAACTATCAATAATAATTATGCCGATGCTCAAGATGAGCAAGATGATTAGAATGTTTTTTCTCATTAATGTAGAGTAGCTTAGACAATCATTATTTCTTCATTGCTGTAGAACAATTTAAATGCTTATATTTTTATAGGCGTAGAAGCAAGTAATATCATTGCATATATTTTGCCGAAGGCGCTTTGCTAAAAATCAAATCATTTTTGGTTGGAGTTAGATCATACGCAGTTGAGCAAAAAAAATTCCGATGCACATTACACAACCCAACAGACGAGTTAAAAATAAAAGTAAACTTTTATTTGAAAATTTTATTCAGGGTGTCACGTAGTAGATCTATGTACAAAAATTCCAAAGTTAAATCCAGAAATTATAGTGGGCATGCTTAACTGAATATTCAATAAATATGTTTTTACTCTTCTAGAAGATGTAATTTATCATCTGATGTGATTACTTTCCGTTCAACCGCGAAACCTAGCAATCGTTCAAATTCATCGTCTTGTTTAAGCTGAAGTTCGATAATTTGTTTTTTTGAATAATCCAAAAGCTGTTGAGTATCCATATAACCCTAAAACAATATATTATTAATATGGCGAAGTAACTTAGGAAGTAGCAAAAAAAAAATAATATAAATAAAATAATACATTCAAAGCTTTATCACAAGCTCTTTCAATAGATCCCTTCATTGAATCGGATAATTTGTCATTTTGGAGTTGTTTTAAAAGTGGCTCGACGGACTGAAAGACGGTGCTATTCTGTTGGATGATTGTATTCATTATTTCCAAATAGGAGAGCAGAAGTTCTTTCCCAGATTGTAATTTTGTTTGTCTCATTTGTGCCATCAACTCAGCAATCTTGTGTTGATGTTCCATATCGGCTTTCCTAATTTCTAAAATATAATTATTCTTACTTTCCTCAGCACGGAGGTCAGTATCCCGCTTACGAGCTTCATATTCGAGCTCCAATTTTTTTCTTGCATTACTTATTTCATTACCCATCTTGAAATATCTGCATAAAAATAAATGTGTCCAACTTTGTAGCATTTATAGAGTAAAACAATAGGTACCAAGAACAATAGAAATTACAATAATACAGTCACGCGATATAATTAGGAAGGCAAAATGCGAAAATAATGTATATGATGCGTATGATGCGTATAATACTGGACCAAAAAAACTTTTAATTTAACGTAGAGAAACGACTCTTGTGGAATGGTGCTTAACCGCATAGTTATTTCTAAGCAGATAGGGATGGCAAAAACATGATTTAAAACAATTTTGGCGGTTTAAAACATGTTTTAAACGTGTTTTAGCACTTTACTAGCCTTTACGACGTAATATTTACAATAAAAATTTAAGCACTTTAATATTTAGAGTATGGCCGGACCGACCTTATTGGGAATATAGCTTAGTAATACTAGTAGAGATGCAAACTTAACTCTTCCGTCCTAATTACGTCTATGACGTGACTTAACTAAGAGTAAAGAGTTACGTCACGTCATTAAGTTTGCTAATTTTAAATCTTCTAATTGATCAATTAAATCAATAACTAATGTCATTTCCACAATAATTACACACTTTTGACGAGGTGTTTTTCGTAACTTTTCAAAGTGCTTACGGACGTCTTCCGATGATGGTCTTCCACGAGAATAATTTTGCTTAAAGGTCATTAAAAAATAATTACGCAATAATCATGCCGATCAATGTAATCAATAAAAAACATCTTGCTTTAAATCACGTGCCATACTATATGCAGATCGTACTAACCAAATATGGTTGCGAGGTCAGTTAGGCTAAATTGGAGCGATGTCAGGTGATAATTGTGTTTTATAGTATTCAGTATTCACATGATGTATTTTTGATTGTAATTCTGAAATTACTGTGTCTCAGCACGACGATAAATTTTATTAGCTTAGAACAAAACCCTGTGTAAGATTGTCATGTCAGCAATGTAGGCGCATTTATCGTTTCAAAATGTAATATTTATAGTATTTTGATCAGATATTTACTGAAGATGAGATATAATCCAGATCTATTTATAACCACTTCAAACTGTTTCACTGTTTCTTTACTTATAGCAAAACATCACTAGTTCATGCTTACAAATTAAGTATAATCATCCGAATTCATAATGCGGAAAAATCTAAAGTTAATACTTATTCTTATCATTGCAACCTTCAACAATTTCATTTTCGCTAACGTACCCTTAAAATGGAGAAGAGGAGAATTATTTGGTGCTTTACATGATTATGTCGGAATATTATCAAATCATTCATCTTTGATGAAAAGACAAGCTATTTGTCCATTTGGAAATTTTGAATGTCCAGCAAAAGATGGCTGTTGTCCCATAGGCCAAACTTGTGCAAGTGGAGACTTGTGTAGTAATTGTGGCCCCAATCCTGTAGTTTGCGATAATACTCATTATTGTGAACCGGGCTTTCAATGTTGCAAAAAAGGTTGTTGCGAGATAGGCCTGATTTGTGCTGATGATGATGATATTGGCATTTGTAAAGAAGACGATACAGAAGATTCAGAAGAAGACACACTTCCATGTGGTTTAACTAAAACTGCTAAAATTAAGACTAATAATTATCGAGACAAAGCTGAAAATGCTACATTTGCATATATATATGATTCAACTACTGGTTCATTAACTCAAATGACTTAAACCGATGCTATAAATCGCAAAAAGGTTCAAGTTGACCATGTTTTTGAGGCACAAACTGTTATTAAATAAATTAAAGATGGTAGCAAAATATGTTCCTTTATTACATCAAATTCTGCCTATCTCGATGAACTTATAGAAATCATGAACGATGAAGCTAACATACGATATCTTTCTTCAATTATTAACGGCGCAAAAGGGAACTATTTTAAGGGTAATAATGTAAACGATCCAAGGGTCTTAAATGCAGTGAAAGAATATCTTGATGATATCTACGAAGCATTTTCAACGACCCATAACAAAGTAATCAAGCTTTTTCGTAAGAATGTAAATGAAAATGGATTAGATGTTCACAATTTTGCTAACATTGAAAATTCCCTTGGACGTGAAAGCTTGACAAAGAAGTCATTAGTTACAGACAATTCTTGACATCCCTCCTTCTACCCTGCCGTTTCCTAATAAATCTTTAACAACTCCTCTTCTACCTTGCCGTTACCATACCTTAACGTGATACTATCTGTAATGCGGTCAAAAGATAACTAGAATGTCAATATCACAAATCACAAAAAAATAATACACACATAAATGAATTCTCAGAATAAGACTTTTCATTCTTATTATCACAAACACTTTGCAGCAAACATAATAAATAACTATCTTATTAAATATATTAAATATATGCCAAGAGCATATTGTTTTATTAATCGCATTTTTAGTACTCTCAAGCTGAGTAGAACACGTGATTTATAGATTTTTTGGCCAGAATTACGGCATTAAGAAATGATTGTGTCACTAATTACAGTGTAAGTTACGTAACGAACGTGAAAATTACGTCACGATACACGACTTTAATGGTCATCTGAGTCATTTAGAATTAATTCAGGCCAAATTTATGATGCCGGCCAGAATTACAAATTCATATTATCACGTGATATAATTTATCCTTAATTACATGATGTAATTTTAAATGACTATTTCATGCACGTGAATGATACCTAAATTTATAAATAGACCGTTAAAGAGGATATATTCCTATAAATTGATAAAAATGTCATTCCGCAGTATCGATATTGATGCTCTAGACGAAGATATATTACTTCCAGATGAGCTATTTGCTTTTTCTAATGGAATTGAAATTGATCCAGAAACTGCTTTAAATAATGTTAAGTCAAAAGAAGTTGAAGTTAGGAACCTTCTAATAAGGTAAGTTAATTGAGAGTAAGAGGGAAAAATAACTTTTATGTTAAAACATTCCCGCTTTATTTAGAGGTGACACATCTAATGCGTTAATAAAAGCAATAGAAAACCCTCCATATGGACTCCTCACGATTGAAGCTAAAGTAAGTTCATTCAAGCATTAAACTTACATATCAAATTTTAGATATTTTTTTATAAATTCAATCGATTTTAATTAGGATCTAAATACACAAATTGTGATGGAAGTTCTAAATTCTACTAAAGCTACAGTCGAATTTGTGAAATCTTTAGCTACAGAACAACAAGATATTTTAATGAAATATATTTATCGAGGAATGGCTTCTCCTGATTTATATAATTCTGCTGTATTATTAAATTGGCATGAAAAGGTTAGTAACTTAGTGTGTACTATTATTATTCTTGACATTTTAGTTTAAAAATAAGAAGCTAATAATTTTTTTGTTTATTAAGCTTACTGAAGTTGCGGGAGTGGGATGTATTGTTCGTGTAATTACAGATAGAAAGGCTGTCTAATTTCTTTAATACTGGACGCGCCAGTGTAATACTAAAAAATTTTACATGTAAAAAACAAGCCATTTAATTTTTAATTTAAATAAATAATACTTTTTTAATAAATTATAATATTAAATTGAAGTGTTAATTTCTAACAACTACAATACGATCTTATAACTACTACTACGCTACTAAATATATAAACTAAAATACAGAAACTCAAAAATTGTCAATTTTTTTGATTAACCTAATAATTTTTTCAGTCATACCGTAAAAAAAAAATTACTTAAAAAGTCCAAAATAATAATAATAAAATTAGATAACTTTTTTTTTTTTAAAAAAAAAAATAAAATAAAAAATGTCTTTCTCAAATAATTATTACATCCTATTATTAATCTCTTTTTTTTTATTATATCTTACCCATATATTGAGCATACATTTGTAATGCTTTAACAATATCCATTATAGACATATCTCCAAGTGCATATTGAGTAAGAGACAGTGTTGATATTGAATTCTAAATTTGTTTAACATTATTTAGTAATGATCAAAATCACAAAACAAAAAAAAAAAATAGTCGTTATTAGTAAATTTACCTCAATTCTTGTAACTAAACTTTCCATGATTTTTAATAACTCTTCTTCGGAAGCATTATCTTTAACGTATGAGTAACCCGATAAAAAAAGATCTAACCTTGAATTTCGTGGATTTCGAACAATTACATTGCCTGATGACAGACGCTCGAGACGGAGACACAATTGTCCAATCATTTTTACAATTGCTGGATTCAATGATTGTGGAGCTTGAGAATCATATAATTTCTAAAAATATTCACAATACGTTAACATATATTTGAAAGTGCTCTAAAATTATTCCCGACAAACAACAAATTACCGAAATACGATCTCTTGCTAGGTCCTCTTCCATTCGACCTTTGAGTGCCTCTGGATAAACCTTTATAAGAGTATGAGCAAATTAATAAAAATTATTACACTATTATGCCCATCATAAAGAACTTACCAAAGACAAGACTTCGGGATTTTCTAATCCTTTCAATTTTCTTTCTCCAATTTTTCTCATTACAAAACCCAATTTCCTTAAATGAATAAGATTTTTATCTAAAACACCATTATTAGACTGAAATGACGTTCCTTGCGCCTCTTCATCATTGGATTTCTTTAAAAAAATCGAATCATTATCTCCTCCATCCATCATACCGTGCAATAATCCAATTTCGGCCTCAACATCTGAACTTATACAAATTTGTCCACCATCAGCATTATTACATATCCTTGCTGCCCTATTGACCATTGGACCAAAATAATCCATTCTTTTTGTTACTATATCAGGTTCACACACTGGAGATCCCCAATGTATTCCCATTCTAACCGATAATCCCTTGTAAATTAAATCATTATCAGCCCCTCCATAAACTATTTTACCATCTTCTGAATCAATGATTTCTCTTGGCCAGTCAACATTCAGAAGTTCAAGTTGAACAGTAAAACACCATAATAAAGCCGATGAAACAGCCGGAAAAGAGACCATAAAAGCATCTCCTTCTGTTTTAACTTCATAGCCGCCTATATTACGTAATTGCCTACGCATTATAGTGTTATGCTGTTTAATAGCAGATCGCATGGCATCTGGTATAGTTTCCCAAAGAAAAGTGGAATTCTTTATATCGGTGAAAACTAAAGAAACCTGTCCAATTGGTGGCGGAATTTCTTTTTGCAATCTTGCTATAGTAGAATCGCTTGGATTTTCATCCCTTCGACTACGTTTTGTTCTATTGCCAAAGTAAAATGTTGTTTCCTCACCACCCATACCTTGCAATAAACCTTTACCTTCAAGGTCACCTAAACGTCGACGTCGCCGACGATCAAACAAATCGCCAACTCCAATAATCATTACCATGATATTTTCTTCAGCACCATAAGATATCGCAAAATCACGCAATTTTTGTGCGGCACGCATTAAATCATCTCTTTCAGTCCTTGTGACATCCACTGCTGTTTGGTAACTCATACGATCCCATAAACCATGAGTAGCTAATATTATAAACTCATCCTGTTCTGAAAGATTGATTTTTTCTATAGAAGGGTTAGCATTAATGATAGGTGTCAAATGAAAATGACCAAATGATCGGGAAACATTAACTTCTCCATTTACCAAACAGTCATGTGATATGAACCCCCCTGCTTCTCTGATTCTCTCTATCTCACTAGGAGAAATTATACTTTGATTACTTGCAACTTCATAAGCGTTGCCATTATTACGGCCTATAACAGCTTTAGTGTCACCTATATTAGCAACATAGAGTATCATGCCGGATATATAAACTACTATGCCAGAAGCACCAGATTTATTATCATCAACCCCTAACGCAACAGAATTAGCGCTTTCAGATTCCCACGCGTACTCCAATTCCATAGTTGTATTATTTGAATTAAACACTTTGAGACCAAGTTCTTTATTTAAACTTAAGAAAGAACGGCGTAATGCTGATTCTACTGTATCAAAATCTTTTAACTTTTCGAGTTCAGTTTTGAAAAATAATTGAAAGTAGTCATGAAGATATTTAGTAACCCGACCACCTCTATTTGTACCAGCACGACCTTCAAACAATCCAAATAGGCATTCATCCTCACGACCACGAAATTTAGGAATTACAGCTTCCCACGTGGATAAATTATCTGATGTACCTAAAGTATCAGCCATGCCATATGACATAGAGTTGACCTCGGATCCAGAAGTTCTGACGCGACGGTTATCTGTTTCGTCAGGAACTATCAAATCTAATAGAGTAATATCCATAAGACCAAGCACACGAAGTCGTGTTAAAGCACCAAAATCAGCAAGATTACGATCTCGAGGAGGATTTAGTTCGTTAAAAAGTGCATGTTTAATCTTTAACCGTTTATTCCCTGATAGATTAAGATATTTGAGTTCAATATTCCAATTCCTATAAAAAATAATTATTATTAATTTATACGATTTTTTTAAATTTATAGATAATTTGATAAAAATCGATCATACCAATTCCATTCAAAGTGCCAATTTGCAATATTATATTTTAACGCGTTATTTCCAACATCTAACACGACCAACTTCCTTATTTTACTCAGTTCAGCGGGTAAAGTTTGCAATTTATTTCCATTAACATGTAATATTCTCAAGCTGGTTAATTTTTCAATGTCATCGGGAAGTGACGATATTTCATTTCCAGAAAGATATAATTCTGTTAAATGAGGATTTACAATACCGCCAGTAGGAATCTCATCCAATAAATTAAATGAAAGATTAAGTATTCTCAGTTCATTAAATAAAGAAATGGCAGAAAAAATATCGGTAGTTAAACTGTTATCACCAAGATATAATGCACGAAGGGCGTTACTAAGACATGAGTTAGGACGAACTGAATTGGATTGATTAACGTCTGGAAATGAAGTCGGTCGCATAGGAAATTGCTCAAGTAGATTTGAGCTCACATTTAATGTTACTAAACCTGCACAATACCAAATCTCCGGAGGGAGTGAGCTAAGGTTATTGTTATGAATGTCCAAAACCCTTAAGGCCGTTAGAGAACCTATTTCACTAGGAAGTGCCGAAAGGGTATTGTTTGTACACGAAAAATGTGCTAGTTTCTTCAAAGAACCAATTGAATTTGGGATCTTTGTTAACTGATTATTAGATAGGTCTAACTTTTCTAAAGATACAAGGTCTTCAAACAACTTATCAGGTAATTCTATTAGTTTAGAATAAGCTAGTGAAAGGTCAGTTATTGAAGTTCCAATTCCCATAAGTGAGAACTGGGTAAGCATATTTTTTGGTAAAATAAGCTTTTGTAATGAGCTAGACGATAACTTTACTATGCTCACATTATTTGACTCTATTAGAAGAACTTGAAGATTTGGTACTAAAGATAAAACGTCAATATTAGTTAATTGATTTCGACGAATATCCAATTTTTGTAGACTAGTCAAATTACTGAAACTTGTGGGTAATGAACCCGTTATTTGATTTCCAATCAAAAATAATCTCTTCAAGTGCACAAGGTTACCGATTTCCATTGGTACAGATGTTATTTTGTTAAAACTAAGATCTAATTCTGAAAGAGAAATAATATCGCAGATTACTGGAGGAAATTCTGTAAATGAATTGTTGGCAACATTCAAAATGTTAAGACATCGAAATTTCGCAAATGATTCGGGTAAACTTGTTAATAAATTGTTATCAGCTTGCAAGTTCGTTAATTCTGTAACATTTTCCAATTGTGTATGATCGAGATCTCGTAAACGATTGGAACTAAGATTAAGGGTTGAAAGCATTTGAGATTGCTTTACAGACTGAGGAACACGTTCTAGTTCATTTTGAGAAAGATGTAATTCCTTAAGCTGATGACAAGATTGTATAAAGTCTGTAGGAAGATCGAGCATAAGATTTTGAGAAACATTGAGTGAGCGAATAAAATATGCTTGACGATAGAGAAATATTGGAATTGTCTGTAAATTTCGAGCTTGAAGATCTACATGCTGTATAGAAGATAAAGCGCCTTGTTCTTCCTAATGAAGAATGTGTAATGGATAACTCGTTAAAATTCTTTGTAAATGTTTATAGGTTGATAAATATAACAAACCTCAAATCTAGGAACTGTTGTCTCTCGAAAAGTAAACCTAAATAAATAACTATTATCTTCTCGTCCAAGATCATCTAATTTATCATTTTCCGTATAACCCGCTTGCTCGAGCAATTGTTTTTGTAATTTTAATGGTCGTTCTTTCGGTAATAATACGCGTTCTGCAATTAAAAAAAAAATTCCTTAATGATGAAGAACTAAAGATACCATTAACCAGATAAACGTTAATTACCTAAATTATGCCTCTTTACATATAGATTATACTTTGATATATCTTGAATAAAAAACTTCTTTCCTAGCATATGGCATAGTTCAGCTGTTGGTGTGTTCAAAAAACAATTAACAGTACCAAAAGTTGCGTCAGGTCGAAATATCCGAATGCAATACTACATAATATTAACATATTTAAACATTAGTCGTAGAAATACGATCTATAAAGCAATAAAGAATATTCTAGATATTAAATTTAACATAAATATTTAGAAAAATTGAGTGATGATTGACTTATTAATGTCCTTTCACTTAAAAAAAAAATAGTCTATCAAATTATTATACTATAACTAGGCTCAGTAGTTCTTCCAAATAATATAAATAAATATATATTGATAATGGAATGAAATATACCATTTTGTTATCACTATTTAATTTTTCATTATTAGTATCATCCATATTATTACTTTCTAAAAAGAGTTGTTGTGGCTTACGAACAGCCCATGATTCTGGTGGTGACCACATTTCAGCATTACTCGTTGGTGTTAATGTCCAATCACTTGAAGATTCTTGCAACATTTCGTCACATGTTATAGAAACACCCGAGAGCCGATGTTCGCGGTTATCATTTCTTATGATACCATCCATATCATCTATGTCCACTAAAAAAATATGGAAGATGTTAATTCTATTGGTGCATGAAGAACTAAAATTGTTTAGAATAAAAGAATTAAAGAACGATATCGATACAGTTAAATTCATTTTGTGCGGTTTCCTACAAAAAATTAAATAAAGATAGGAAAATTAAAATATAAAAATTAACATTTTTTTGGCTAAGTAACCGGATTACCACTTGATCTGTATTATCTCACTCTTTACTATAACCGGTTCAGGAAGATACAATTCTTAGATCTAACCTTTACATTAGCCCGTCTAAAAAAGTAAATATTAAAAAATTTGACATACCTTCCTTCTCCCCGAAGTTCCTTTTTTAAGTCTCCAAGGGTGGTGATCGCTTTTTTCACTCTTCCCTGCCAATGAAGTTGATCTGCTATAACCCGGAGTCGTTGGGGCAAAATCATCCTTTTCGAAGGGAGTTATAATTAAATTCGGATGAGAATGAGTATATGTTTCTGCATCAGAGTTTTTACGATGTATGCCTTTATTGTATCGTAATAAGTAAAATAAAATTATATATGCGCGAGTAAAAAATAAAATATATGTAATATAAATTTATGCATATAAAATATGTATGCGCAATTTAGTTATAATCACGCATAATTGGGTCAATTAACAACTAACCTTCGGAAGTCGAAGTTTCTTTATCTTTGGGATTTTTCCTACCAAGCAATCTTGAAAATATAGTTCTCTTTTCTTTTTCTTTCCCTATTGGATGAATAATGCTGTATACACTACTAGAGTCCAAAGCGGAATCACTATCGGAGCTCTTTGTTCTTCGATGAGCTATTCTATAAGAACTAGTATCGGAATTACTTGACAAAGTAGCAAAAGACCCTTTGCGATTGTCCGTTGGGTTAGTTGTCTGGTAAACAAATGGTGCTATTTCTTCTGGAGGAAAGTCACCATACCGAGTATTCATATTAGGCTGTAAGGAATCAAAAGATTTTCTCCTTGGTTCGTCATCGTCAGGTAATAATAAACCAGACTTTACGTTTCCAGCGGAAAGTTTTCGAACAAGACCACCTCTTTTTGATGATCTAGCTGCTAAGTTATTCATTGATTGTAGAGTAGGATCATAACTTGGAGAAGAAGGGCGAGAATGTGACCCAAAAATTGAGGACAAAAATGAGTCTCTTTCTTCGCGAGATTTTTTTCGTCTATTTTGACCGCCACCCGTAGAATATTTTTCAGGCGTACGAAATGGAGAAGGTGGGGAAATTTCCAATTCTGAAGATCGCCGTGGGGTCATAGATATCAAGAAATTATACAAACGAAAGCATTTGATGATTTATTGAAATATAAAAATACAAATTGTTTAATATATTATAAACAAATTGTGAAACAATGTGTAGCAATATTAAGTATGGTTAGCGAATCAACACACTTTGCAAAAGCACATGATCTCAAAATTATCTTACCAAATTCAAGTCACGATAACTTGTTATAATTTGAATTTCATATAAATTTTATGAACGCACAGGCCATTTTATCTTCCTAACCTTTATGATGACACAATTGACGCAATTGATGAATTTGTAAAAAAATTTCAACATATAAATCTTAAAAACCTAATTTTAATTTGGATAAATTTGTGGGAATTCTCAATCTCATTAATTTATATAAATTATATTTTACTTTGGAATAATTTAACCTAACATTATTTTTTCTCCTTTGTATATTACTAAATCAATAAAAAGATAATTATCGTGTTATGTATGAAGATCATGTGTTACAGTAAATATATTGTGGGGAATGCACGAACATGATGCAGCAAAAATTTTCAGGGGTCTGGTTACACAGTTACACAAAATTTCTAATAACTGATAACTGATTATTTCCCTAATATATTAAAATATATACATATTTTTTTATTATATTAAAACTATTTATGATTTGCAATAACTTTTTATTTACATTAATAATGTTTTAGATTTTCTGTAAATATGTAAATATAAAAATTTACGTAAGTTTTTTTTTATTTTAACTTTAATTTTATGCTTAATTCTTAATTTTATACTGTAATATTAAATAGTAACTAATAAAAAGTAAAATTCACATAAAAAATAATTACTAAAAATGTGTTGGCCCTCCCCTTGCTTCTAGTACTGCGTTTATTCTTTGTGGCATTGAAGCAACAACCTCTTCAAAAATGGAGCAATCCAAATTTTCCCATTCTTCATTTAGTGCAATTTTAAGTTCATCCACAGTTCTTGAAAAGACTTTACAACTCTGGATATTATCCTTTAACTGCTTCCAGATGTTTTCTATTAGATTTAAATCAGAAGAATTTGCCGGCCAATTAATAACCACAATTTTATTTTTCTTCAACCAATCCTTAATTATTTTCATGATATGTATGGATGCATTATCCTATTGAAAAATTGCAATCCTTCCTGTTAACTCATGAACTATATGCTGAAATGGATATAAATATGAATTTAGGATTCTAATGTAAGTATTTGAATTGATTTTTTCATTTCCTTCTTTATTTTCATCACAAAAAATTAATGGCCCTTTTATTTCTCCTGCAAAACATTCCCAAACTATAACTGATTTTTGACCACTTTTAAAGATAAGTGTTAAGCATTCAGTGTTAAACCTTTCTCCTATATGTCTTCAAACTCTTATTTGTCGTGACTGCTTGCCAATCTCAATACTTGATTCATCTGAAAAAATAACTTGTGCCCAATCATAAGCTGTTTTTTCCTTATATTTTTTACACTAACTAATACGAGCTAATACATGCTTTTCTGAGATAAAGGGCTTTTTTGCAGCAATATAGGAATAGATTTTAACACCATGTAATGCTCTTTTAGCAGTTGTAAGGTTGCAATTTAAATCTAATGTATTAATGACTTCATATAAAGGTTCGCATCAATCTTGTGTAACTTTGTTTATGGATGCATTTTTCTCATTATTATTGAGAGCAGGTGGACGCCCTAATCTAAGTAAATTTTTAATTTTCCCTATTTTCTTGTATCTGTCAATAATTCTTCTTATTGTGATAGGGTTACAACCTATTTTTCTTGCTATTTGTGCAGGGTTAAAATTCTTCATATATGCTAATATTTTTCCTTTATCTTGAGAAGTTAACTCAGTTCTATGCGACATTATTTTTTTAACTTTGCAACACGTTTATTAGGTTATGAAATTGTGAGAAAAACATTTAAAAATATAAAAAGGGGTATAAATAATGTAAATTTTATGTATCATAATACCGTACAAAATTGGACATCACTTTTAGATCTGACTGTACAGTAATTTATAATTAAACTAAAAGTAATATAGTGTAGTAAGTTAATTAATGGATAATGTAAGAACTCAACCATATCACTTTGTAATATATTTAATATATTTTAACAAATAAAGAATAAAATTACTACTATTAGATTCCTCTTATTTAACAAATAGATAAATTTTATTATTAGTTAATTTAAAGTTAGGAATGTATAATTTAAAATTTGAAAAATACTTCAATTTTTTTAATTATTAAGTAAATTTTTTATAATACAGTCAACCTTCCATATAGTCACCTCCTATCTAATCACATCCTCCCATATAAGCACATTTGCATTGGCCCAAGTTACTAATAAATATATTAAAAAAACCTCCTCTTTAGTCATATCATATAGTATTTTTATAATCACATCATTTTTTTTTGGACCTGAGAGGTGTGCTTATATGGAAGGTTGACTGTATATCAGATATATTACAAAAATTTTTTTGGAATAAATTTATATAAGTTTATAGTTTATATATTAATTTATTTATTAACTTTAAAATTTTATAAAATTTATTTATAATTAGAAAGAAATTTTAAATAAAAATATTATTATTAAATTTAATATAAGTAAAAATAAAAATTCTATAATATGGTATAATTACTATAATGCATATAATATAAGTTATATAAAAGCTAATATAAACTGTATAGGATTAATATTTTTTCATATATGTGATATATTGCTTTTTTTTTGCTATTTTTATATAATAACCAAATTTTTTAATTCTCTATTTTTTTTGATTTTTTTACATTTTTAATATAATTCTATTGTAATACTTTAAAAACTGTATAGTATATATATTTTTATTTACTTTATAATTTTACTTATATATCAAAAAAAATTCAAAATAATAAATTAAATTTGAAAAAAATAATGCAAAAAAAAAATTATTACCATTATTTATTATTTTTATTGAAAAAAAATCATATAAAAAATCAAAATAAAAATATTTAATTATTTATATTTTATAATAAAGTAAAATTTTTTAAATATAAGTTATATAGAAAATAATAATTAATAATTAAATTATAGAAATAGTTATATATTATTAGTAATAATTAATTTTTTTATAATTTATATATAAATTTCAGAATTTTATTTTAAAATTAATTAAATAATATATTGTTTTAATTTTATTATAATAATTTATATAAAATTTTTTATTTATATTAGAAAAATTATATATAATATATATTATAATATATATTATATAATTATTAAAAAAAAGAAAAAGGATAATATTATACTTAATAAAATTATGATTTATAAATATATAATTTGATTAGTTATTAAATTTAATAGAAAATTGAAGGTAAATTTATATTAAACTAAATATTATAATATATATAAGTTACTCTTCAATTTCATTCTTTATCTTTATTACTGATATTATACTTTTTCTTCTTCTATTTACATCCTATAAATAATGTATATGTATAATTCTTTCTTTTATTAAAAGTTGTATATATACTATTTGATACAAAATAATATATAATATAAATTTATATAATAAATTAATGAAATTATATTATAAAAAATGTATTATAAATATAAAAAGAAATAATTAAAAGTAATTTAATATAGTAAAAAACATAATAAGAAAAATATAAAATTAGTAAACTTCTTTAATAAAACTAATTAAAATTAATTGAAACAAATAGAATAATTTTGCATTCTATTGAAAAGGTTATTAGGTAAATTTTTGAGCAGATTTTATCAGTTACCTAAAAATTTTAGTTGTATTATTATTAATAATAATGATATAATCATTTAAGTAATAACTTGACTTTTTTTTCAAAGAAGTAATCTTGCTTCATAATGCTTAATTTTTATATATATAATTATATATTTTATTTTTTTTTTGTTATAAGTTTAATAAATAAAATAAAAAAATAAAAAAAATATATTATATATAATTTCAAATAATATAATTTTAAATAATAAAAATTATAAGAAAAAAAAATTCTTTTCATTATTTTGTATTTACAATTTTTTTTTATTGAAAAAACTCTTTAATATTTACTAAATATTATTATTAAAAAATATTATAAAAAATGTAATATATATTATCCCTTAAACTGTAAGCAATTGCGGGCAAATTTGCCCGCAATTTTACCAAATTTTAGTTCTCATCTAATTTTATGAAAAATAAAGCAATTTTAATAAAAATTTTTTTTCAAAATAGTTTAAATTATATATTGTGCAGCAATTATTATCATTTATTAATTATATATTAGAAAATTAAAAATTATCCATTGGCCAAAAGTTGTATTTTAAGATAATTACAAAATTTTAAAAATCTTTACACTTAACTTTGGCGATTTTATTGATAATTAATTGTAGCTATATAAAAGCTTAATAGAATATGTAGAGTTCGGTATGAGAAATAACTTTTGTTAATATGATATTTGATGTTTAAAAGTAGGATTTTGACTTTATATAGAATCTTAATAAAAATTTTATTACGCATTTTTAATTATATACTCATAAAAATTAATTTTTTTTATCTCTATTTTATTTATTATAATGCAAAATTTTTATAATGAAAATAAAAAGTTATAATAAATATTCAAATAAAGAAAAAAATATGGTAAGAAAAGTTTAGATTTCATTATATAAAAATTCTGATACTATTGTTACGAGTTAATTTCTCATCCAATTTTAATGATCAATCACATAACAATTTATAGCCAGAATGTAGATCAATTTGGCTGCAAAATTATATGATGATCTGGCCAAAATTAAAGAATTTTTTATAAGATCATTTATCCTAATTTAGAAATTGCGGGCAAATTTGCCTGCAATACAGTTTAAAGGATAATTTTTATTGCATTTTATATATATTTTTTATATAAATATATTGCAGTTAAAAATTAATAAAAATTATTATATATATATATTTTAATTTTTTATTAAAAATATAAATATAAAAAACTATTTGAAAAAATATCTTATTTAACCTGTAAATATATCTAATAAGTAATAAAACTTATATAATAAATAATTAACAATTTTTTAATCCTTTAATTATAATAAAAAAAACAAAATAATAATTGGTTAATAAAATTAATATTTCTAATTTATCTTATATTTACTAATTGGTCACCAGTAATTTTTTTGATAATATATTCATACCTGTAATTTTCTGATGATATTTTATGCTCATGTATTTTTATAGTTTATTTATACTTTTTCTATCACTGGATATTAGTCTTTATGAGATAAAAAAGTTATTTCATATATCATATAAATATCATGATTTTTATGGCTGCACTGTGAAAATTATAAATATTCATAATTTCTTATAAAATACTATTACAAGTACTATACCACATTGCATATAATATTTCAGATATTATACAAAATACAAATCACAAAATATCTAATTTAAAAATTATATAATATCTATAGATACTTTGTGAAATATTGAATTTTATATGAAGAGATAAATAATAATTTAATTAGAATTAAGCTAAATAAAGTTATTAAAATTAGGAAAAATACTAATTGAAAGTGAAAATTTTATATTTAGTAAAATACTCAAATCTTATAATGTAAGGATATTAACTTTGAGAAATACTAAATATTATAAGCAATATAGTATAGTATTACAAAAATTTACTAATAATTAATTCTTTATCAATATTAAATAAAAAACTATTATTATTAATTTAAAAAGGTATATTAAAAAGTTTTATAAATTATATTACAAAATTATTATTATAAAATATCATAATTTTATAACTGTACTATAAAAATTAGCAGTTTTTTATTATTTATTTATTCAATATTATAGATTAATTTATATAATTATATGAATTATTCACTTCTATCATATGATAAATTTGATAGTTATGTTATCTTCACTATTTATTTATATTATTTTTTCATTTTTTCCTTTCCCCTTATTTTTTTTCTTTTTGTTTTATTTTCATTTCTTTTCCCATTCCATTTCTTTTTTTTTTGTTTATTATTTTTATTTGCCTTTTTTTTTTCTTTATTATATTTTTTTTTAGGTTTTTAAACTCTTCTGAGTTTTACAATTTCTAATACAATATATATCTTAATATGTTAAAAAGGTATATTCTCTTTTTTTGTTAGTTTTATTTTTTAATTTTATTCTTTACTAAATATATTTTCTTTTCTTTATGCTATTCTTTACCTCTTTTTTCTTCAATATTATATAATGCATTTTGCTTTTAACTTGCTTTATTTGGTCATTAACTTTTTTTGTGAGTTTGCTCTTAATATTAATTATGGGGGTTTTTCTTTTTTTTTGTGATAGGTATCTTTTTTATTCTTTAATCTTTAGGTTTTTACTTATTTTCTAATTTTTATTTTTTACTAACTATCTTTTCTTTACTCTATACTGCTCTTTAACTTAATATGTTTTGCTTTTCTGTTATAAATTTTACTTTTTGACTTCATAGGTTTTATCATCATTTCATTCTTTAACTTTTTACATGAGTTTCATTCTTTATTCTTATAGCTTTGTTCTCTTGTTTGCTTTATTATTATCATGTATTTTTTTGTGTATATGTACCATAATTACTAGTTCTGTTAAAATAAATAAAATATGAATTTGATAATTATTAAACTTTAATTAAATATTTTAAACCATTATAGTACAAAAAAATCTGCAAATAATAAAAGTGTTGCAAATTTTTAATGAAAATAAATTAAAATTAACCAATTAAAATTGATAGGTGTAAAATATAAAATTTTTAGGAGGATGATTCAATCTGGATTATTTAACCTGAGGGCAAGTTAGCAAAACTCTTTTTTTTGAATTAACTAATGAATATATTATATCATTTTATTGTTAATACTAATTAATTATTATATTTCAATATTTATATTTACTATAAAAATAAAAAATAAAATTATTTATTTATTTTAAATATAGTATATAATGTTTATTTATTAAAAAATTCAAGAAATTTTAAAGCTTTTTTAATATATATTGGACAATATACAATTACCAATAAAAACATATTCTTTTACTAATACATCCATCTTTTTTTTTTATAATGAATTCTTTATATTTATCTTTAATAAATAAATAGAAAGCAGGTACAGAAACTTTTCACAGTATAATAAAAATGGAACTTTTATTAATGAATTGTAAAAACTTTTGCTGCAAAATAGTATTTTTGGGCTTCATGAATGCAATTTTCTTTATATTCAAATTTCATTGAGAAATTAGATATTTTACTAAAAAATCTGCATTCTATGGTAAGTATAAGGAAAGCTTAAATTTTTAAACATTATAAGTATATTTGGTACCAAATGGACATGAAATGGTCATTAGAGTAATTTTGCATTACAAAAGTCTCTCTTTTATATGGCATATTTTTCTTAGTTTAATATTAGGTGGAAAATATAAAGATGTGGCAGGCATATAAAGTACAAGCCGAAAAAATGGAAGAAACACAAAAATAAAGCATCAGGAATCAATGTTATAAAATCAATTCATTTTCTTCTTTAAAATATAAATTTATTCTTGCATGTTATGGTTAAGAGGGGTTACCAGACTGAATTTTTATTGAGAATAAAAAAACAAAGCGACTAATAAATCATAATTTCATATACTGAAACACATGTCAGCATTAGAAGCGCCAAAATACGCGTTATTGTTCGCTCACATTATATTAAACCCGGCAAAAGTTCCCAAAAATTTTGTAAAAATTTACAGTAGGATCTTTTAGTAGAAATTATTCCAAATTTGAATAATAAAGTCTCATATAGCGAAGCTACGATATGATATTTAATTTGTCAATGGTCACTTATCTCCCGCCAAAAAAGTTGTCCAATTTTTGATAAGAACCGAGACAATTTCCTATTTTATCAACTTAATCACGAGATCTGCCAAAATCTTTTCTTAAAAAAAAAAATCGGCGCTATTTTTTTTCCCTGTTGATTTATACGTGTGAATAAGCATGGTACTTATAATTAAATGTATTTATTATTTATTTAATTTCTATTAAATTGTTCGAATTTATATTTAAAAGGTGAATTTCGTGCTTTTTGAAACTCCTTTTGGATATGCGTTGTTTGAACGGTTGCAAAGTGAAGAAATAGGCGTCAAACTTGAACAGGTTCAAAAGTCTGTAGAAGATTTGGTAAAGTTTGGAAAAACTATAAAACTTAAAGCTATCGCTCCTTTTAAAAATGCCGCTCACGCATTAGAGAATGCAAATGATATATCCGAAGGTTAGAGCTCTTTTTCAAACGATATTTATTTCTTGACAATACGTATATTCTAATCTTAATGAATTTTAGGTGTTGTGAACGATTATCTCAAAGAATTCTTAACATTGAATCTTTCACAACCTGGTTTAAAAAAGAATAGTATAATTTTGGGTATTGCAGACAAAAGCTTAGCTGGTTCGATCAAAACTGAATTAGGATATAACTGTGATTATGGCGAACTTGTTATTGAACTTTTACGAGGCATTCGCCTCCATTCAGATAAAATGTTGAGTCAGCTGATAAAGGATAATGATCTCGAGAAAGGTAGACTTGGGTTAGGTCATAGCTATTCTAGAGCCAAAGTCAAGTTCAATGTTAATCGAGCCGACAATATGATTATCCAGGCTATATCATTGTTAGATCAACTGGATAAGGATGTGAATACGTTTGCTATGCGTGTCAGGTAGTAATAAATTATACTTTCTTAATTATTTTTTAAATAATTATTTTTAAAAAAATCTTTATTTTATTAGGGAATGGTATTCATGGCATTTTCCAGAACTTGTTAAAATCGTTAATGATAATTATCAGTATGCCAAACTTGCCAA
Organism: Oehlia diaphana; assembly: GCA_003833135.1. NCBI lineage: Eukaryota > Fungi > Glomeromycota > Glomeromycetes > Glomerales > Glomeraceae > Oehlia > Oehlia diaphana. Next base: position 204,616 of record QZLH01000024.1, read on the forward strand.
ATTTATCAAAAACAAGAGTGAATTGACTGAAGAACAATTGGACGGTCTTATTGAAATAACTGGGGATGAATCGAAGGCAAAACAAATTCTTGACGCAGCCAAATCATCAATGGGTACTGATATATCTGAATTGGATATGATTAATATAGTACGTTTTACGGATCGAGTAATTGAACTAGCTAATTACCGAAAACGAATGCATGAATATTTATTGTCCAAGATGCATAACGTTGCTCCTAATTTATCAGCATTAATTGGTGAAGTTGTTGGTGCTAGATTAATTTCACATGCTGGAAGTTTAACTAATCTTTCAAAATATCCCGCTTCAACTGTACAAATTCTTGGTGCAGAAAAAGCTTTGTTTAGGTATAAATAAATTATTTTGTATAGTAAAAATTAAAAAAATTTAAATAATTATTTATGATATTTTAACAGAGCCCTAAAGACAAAAGGAAACACGCCAAAATATGGTCTATTATATCATTCCTCTTTTATCGGTCGCGCGGGAACTAAAAATAAAGGCAGAATATCTCGATTTTTGGCAAACAAATGCACTATCGCTTCCCGGATCGACTGTTTTTCTGGTATGTAAATTATTTATATTTTAATGTTAAATATAGCATGTCATTTTAATGTGGTTTCGATTATTTTCAAAAGATAAACCAACATCAGTGTTTGGTGAAGCCTTGAAAAACCAGGTGGAAGAGAGATTGAATTTTTATGAACATGGTACAGCTGTTACAAAGAACATCGACGTAATTACTAAAGCAATTCAAGAGCTTGACGCAATGGATGTTGATGAAGAGAACGATAACGATAACGATAAAAAAGCGGAAATAGTCTTGGGAAAACGCAAAGCATCGCCGGAATTAGAAGGAGTATCCCCTAAGAAACATAAAGATTTGGGATCTGATGATGCGATGGATGAGGACGAAGATGAAAATGCTGAAAGTAAAAAGTCAACTAAAAAGAAAAAGAAGAAAAAAAGTAAAAAGAGTAATACTGAAAAAACTCAGGAAATAGCACTCAAAACTGCTGAATCTGAGAAGGAAACAAAAAATGATGATTCAAAATCGGAGGAAAAAGAAAAATATGTTCTGGTAGTACCTTCAGAATTAGAATCTAGTAAAAAGAAAGGTAAGAAGGAAGCGAATACTATTCAAGATACACCAAAATCTGATAAGAAAGAAAAGAAAGAAAAGAAAGATGAAGAACCACTTACTCAAGAAACACCAAAATCTGACAAGAAAAAGAAAAAGAAAGATAAGAAAGAAGAAGTAACTATTAGCGAAACGCCAAAATCTGATAAGAAAAAGGATGAGAAAAATAAAGAAACGCCTAAATCTGACAAGAAAAAGCAAGATTCAACGGAAACATCTAAATTAGACAAAAAGAAAAAGAAAAAAGTATAATATTTAAAATTTTTTTTATAACTATATATTTTGTAATTAAAATTTATCTTTGATTTAATAAATCAGTTTATTCAAAAATATAAAGATGCACGAACTAGCCTACTCTAATACTCAAATATAAAATATTTTAATATTGAAATTACACCTAATCTAAAATAAGAAACACATCCACACATCCAGTTTCTAGTTTACTGTTATAAAAAATGGGATGGATCATAAAAATGGGGCTATTTCTTTTTTAAGAAACATGACCTTATTATAGTTGGAACAGTAGTGATCTATTTCAAAAGAAGCAAAACCCTGAAAATATATTTGTTATAAGTCTTGCATGCATTTGCATGATTAAATTAATAATCTGAGCGATTGTTAATATTAATGAAATTACAAACAGGAATGTTAGCCTTCACAATTTCACATGCTTGATGATAAACAAATTATTAAAGAAAACTAGGGAAAATATTTTAGATCAAATAATGATGTGATAAATGAATTAATTTTTGTAATAAAAATAATTAGAAAGGATCCATTAATAATTTAATATGTACTAAAATTTTTGGCGTCAGTATTACATTTTGATTGGATTTGATTTATTGGTATATATGGAATGTTAATCTTCTGACAGCAAATTAATACAGTGGACATCTTCACGTTGGATATTTTTAAGTTGAAAGGCATTACTTCAAAAGAATAACATTCCTGATGTCAAATGTCAATGTGAAACTGATGCAGAGCATCAATTCTTTGGATTACAAAATCCTTAAATATTACGACACTCTTGATTACTTTTTTAACGAAACGAGATAAATATTTGAATTTATTTTTAACTTTTAATAAATATTTTAAAATGTAAAAACCCTGAAAACAGCCCATCACAAACATCTAAAACAAATTCATCTTCCACTTCTCATGGTCAAAAGAGAAATAATATGGGATGTATTAATTTATGTCATAATGCAATAATTAACAAAAACATATTAAATTAGCTACAAATACATCTTACTAAAAAGTAATATGTCAGCATACCTGACCTGATGAATTAAAGAAAATTCTAGACATTTGAACGTAAAAAATGGGAAATAGAATAAAAAAGTTATTGGGAAAAAATTATAATATCTGGAACAAAGAATATTAGATGTAAAAGAATATGTTCTCCGTCATGTTTGGAACTCTCAATATTCTAATATAACTAATACTGGAAAAGAGGTTACGATATGGCGTAATGTAAGTAATGTTAGATTTACTCATCGCATGATTATGTTACATGTAATATAATCATATTGTTGATCAATAGTTTTAGTATAATATTGTAAGTTGATATCAAAGTTGTACAAATGGCAATTTTTCTGTTTTTAAGTTTTATGTGTTCATATGACCGAAATTTTTATACTAGAATCTTAGATTATTCCGTTCTTGTCAAACAAAGTTTTTTCCAGTCTGATTTGTGCATTCAAAAAATATATAAAAAGTTTGTTATTTTATGCTAGTAGGCGGAGGAACTTAAAAATTAGAGGTGCTGAAACTAAAAGTATGTAAGCAAACGCATTATCACAGAACCACTTATAGTTATCATTTCACATGACTACATGAAATAGGTTTCATTTAAAGCATTTAATTTCTGATTAACACTACTTCTAAAAGAAAAAATTCTTAATTAAAAAAAAAAAAATTTATACGTAGTTTTGCATTGAATTAACTCAGTTTAATAATTATACAATTGAAATACTGTCTACGCGCGCTTACTTTGCATTACTTCTTTTTGATCATTGTCCTCCTTCAGCCTGGGTCTTCTTCATTTTTTCTATAAATATTCACAAATTAACAGAATAGTAAATATCTTTTCCCTTTTTTACAAATATAATTTTTTTCAATTTCAAAATTAAAATTTTTTATTTCAAAAAAAAAAAAAAAAAAATTTTTTTTTTTCAAAAAACTATAAAAAAGTTATTTAAGGATGGCTGTTGTGTGTAAAATATTAAATAGTGGTATAACTGCTGGTTCTTCTGTAAAATATTTTATTACAAATGGAACATTGGATACTTTATCACAAAGTATGTATTTTTTACTTCTTTCAAATTTCAATGCGATTTCATTGTTTATAAATTGAATTTTTATAAATTTGATAAATTTTTATAATAGAACCCATCGTATATGTAAATTCTAGTTGTAAGGTAATTTATCAAAAATGAATTGTTAAAATTAATATTCTTTCTTTATATATAGATAAAAAGAAAAATAATTGTGTTTTTATTAGGTGCATATTCCAGGTTGGACTACTAGAATAGAATTGTTTGGATTGGGTCAATATATTTCATATCAAATAGTTTGTAGGGTGAGTAAAAAAAAAAAAAAAAAAAAAATCCGATAATCAGTATCGAGTAAAACTGATTCCGATTATCAATAAATTTTTTTTTTTTAGTTTTGGACAGATGATGGGAATGTAAATAAAATTATTATTTATAAAAGGTATACAGATTTCTATAAATTACATCAAAAACTTGTAGGAAAATATGGTAGTGAAGTTATACCTCCACTACCTCCAAAACAATCTAAAGGTAAGTACATAATAATATTAAAATGATTTTTAACTTTATCTTTCAGATTTTTATAAATAATAATAAATTATCAGGAAGATTTGAAGAAGATTTTATTGAATTAAGGAGGGTAAGATTAGAAATATATCTTGCATGTTTAGCAAAATTTTATTATCCCGAATTAATGGCATTTGTAGATGGTGATAAAAAAGTAAGTTTATTATTTATTATCAAATTTCTTTCTTATATATATATATATTACCTTTTATTAATTTATTTTTTTTTAAAAAAATTTTTTTTTATAGGGAACAAAAGTTCAAACAGATGAAGGCCGTAATTTAATTGAAAATAGATTTGCTACGAAATTGGAATTAAAAAGATATAATAATGAAAAATTATTAAAAAGTTGTTTAACGAGTAGTTCTAGACGATATAAAAGATTTCAAGTACATTTTTCAACTGATGTTGTAGATAATGAAAAAGCTTCAAAAAATCCAAATAGTTTACAATTTATGAACCAAAATCCTGATATTACTGTTTATTATATGTAAAATAAAAAAATGTTTATATTCTTTTTTTTTTTTCATTACAATTCCTTTCATATTATTTTTTATATCATTTACTTAATAATCGTGTCGTTATATATTCAGATTATACGAGAAAAAAACTATATTTGTCTTGAATATGCTGTTGTGCTGTTACATTCATCATGTTACATTATAACCGTTACCCGTTACGTAGGATGATAATGTATGTGTGGTTTTTGTGTGACATTTTATTCAATGATTATCTATATATAAATTGTAAAAAAAAAAAAAAAAAAAATTCTTTTTAACCGATCTCTTTTTCGAAATAAAACATGATCACGACGAGATTACAAACGATAATAACATCATCAATAATGAATAAATACGTGATAAATAATACAACAAAATTAATTCAAAGAAAAGAAATCAAATGTTTTTTATGTAAAAAACAAAAAAAAAGAAATTTTTTTATTATGAATAATAATAATGAAAAAAATTTTTATTTTAATAATGATAATAAAAAATATTTTTCATCATCATCATTTATTTCAACATCATCATTTATATCAACAACAACTTCAATATCATCATTATCAACAACAACAACATCATCATCATCATCAATGATTTCAACGAATACTCCAATAATGACGACAACAACTACAACAACTATTTCACCAGAAATTACATCATCATCATCATCATCTACATCCACAGATAATAATAAACAAATTGAAATAACTTTTAAATTATTTAAACAATTAGTTGAAACAAAAATTGATGAATTAAATAATATAGAAAATTTTCCTGAATTTACAAATCTTTTAATTAAAGAATTAATAGGTTCAGGTATTGATAATGAAATGAAATCTATTATGTGGATTTATGATAAATTTGAATATAATAATAATTTATTAACTTTTGAAACAAAACATTTAATAATTTTAGAATTATTAAAATATAAACAAAAGAAAAAAGCAATAATTATAATGCAAAAATTATTACTTGATAATAATTATTTACCAAATTCCTCAATAATTTATGAAATGTTTGAAAATTTTAAAAATTATGATTATAATAATAATAATTTAATTATGATTAATTTGATTAGAAATCTTTTTAATATAATAATAAAAAAAGATATACAACAATTAGAATATCATAAATTATATACAAAGATGATTGAATTAGAATGTTCAAATTTTAATATAGATAAAGCTATAATATATTTTAAAGAAATGAAAGAAATAAGAGGAATTGAACCTGATCATATTTGTTATCTTTCTTTAATTAATGGATTTTCTAAAATGGATATGATGGATAAAGCAGAGGAATATTTTAATTTGATGATTCAAGAAGAAATTTCACCAACAATTGAAATATTTACAACTTTAATTAATCATCATTTGAGATTATTAAATATTGAAAAATGTGAACAATTATTTCAAATAATGAAATCTTATAATATTAAACCAAATATTATAACTTATAATGTAATAATACATAATTCAGTTATTAAATTAGATATGGAAACGGCAATCAAATTCTTTAATGAAATAATTGAATCAGGAATTAAACCAGATATTGTAACATTTTCAACATTATTAAAAGGATATCTTAATGTAGGAGATACTTTAAAAGCTTTGGAAATTAATAGAATGTTACATGAATTTAAACATTTTGAAATACAACCAAATCGTGCTTATAATGTACTTTTAATGAAGGCTTATATTCAAAACAAGGATTTTTTAAATGCTGAAAAAGTATTTCAATCAATAATCAATTCTAATATTAAAAGTTTAACATTATATTTGAAAATTTTATTACAAAAATCAAAAGATAAAAATTCAATTTATAATTTATATAAGAATTTCTTACAAGATTTTGATAATTATAAGTTCAAATTCCCTCCTGATAATTATTTTTTTACTATATTTATTTCTTCTTTTGCTCAAAGATTTCAAGATATGAATTTGGCTATTGAATTATTTGAAGAAATGAAAAAACGTGAAATTAATCCTTCAATTGTTACTTATAGTATATTAATTGATGGTTTTGCTTTAAAAGGTCAAGTTGATAAAGCTGTAGAATATTTTGAAAATTTGAAAAAAGATTCTATTGAACCTAATGTTTATACTTATACGAGTTTAATTAAAGCTTGGGTTCAAGTAAATAATAAGGATAATGCGAAAAAGGTTTATGATGAAATGATTAATAAAAATATTCAACCTGTTAGTGCCACTTTAAGAGCTTTACAAAATCTTTCTCCCAATACAAAACAAAGAAATTTAATCAAACGGCCTACAGAATCACAGAGAGAAGCATTTTATTGGGCTGGTAAATTATGGAAATCAAAAGATATTGAAACAGTTGATGGATTATTTCAAAGTTTTAAATCATCCATTTTAAATTCTTCTCCTTACCAAGATGTTGATGATGAACCAAATATTAAAACTTTTCGTTATTTTATTACTTGTTATTTATTTAAATATAGAGATTTAGCTCGTGCTTTAGAAGTTTTTAGAGAAATGTTAAAATTAAATATTAAACCTGATTATTTATTATATTGTGATTTTATTAAAGGTTGTTGTATGTTAGGTCAATTTGAAAAATCTATTCAATTTATAGAAATGATGAAAAATCAAAATTTTGTACCAAATGATTATATTTATTTTAATCTAACAAAAGGTTGGAAAAAATTAAGAAATTTAAAGAGAAAGTAAAAATAGAAATAAAAATTTTAAATTCGATAATATCAAATATTTATTTAATGTTATAATAAATAAATATACGACATAACTTAATTACCCATCCTATATATATAGAACAAATTTTATTACGTCATTGGTTGAATTCGTAAGTATCTGGATTTAATGATTTAATGATTTAATTTTATTTAAAAAAAAAATTGAACAAGGAAAGAAGTTCAAGAAACATACGTTGCATCTAATTGACTTATTTGAGGTAAAAGCGTTTTAACTTTTAATCTATAAATTGCTTGATTTTCTGTTTGCATCGGATTCCCTTCTAGATAGATCGTATTCAATTTTTTAAGATGCCCCATTTGTACTGGTAATTCTTCAAAATCTGAAAATTGATTATTATTTGCCTAACAAAAGTAAACATTTTGGTCAATAAATATTTATTTCCATTTTCCAATGATGGATTAAAAAATAATTTACCCAAAATTCTTCTAATTCTGTCAAATGAGAAATATTCTCAATTTTTGTTAAAAGATTATTGCTGACATCGATTACTCTTAATCTTAACTAAAAAAATACAAAATATTGTTAGCTCAAATTCTAAAAAAGAATTACATATAAAAAGTACAAACATTGTTTTCAAATCCTTCAATCTTTTGGATACCATTATGACTCATATAAATTTCCTCTAAGTTAACCAAACCTTCTAAACCTTTTATTTGAGTCAAGCGGTTACTTTGTATACTAAGAATTTTAAGATTCCTCAAGTTCTCCAAATTCTAGGTAGACATGTAAAAGCTAAATAAATATTATTATTATTTTGAGCTTTACTAAAAAAGGTTCATACTTGAAATTCGCTGATCTTATTTTTTCCAAGCCACAATTGTTCCAAATTCACAAGTTTATCTAAATTTTCAATTACCTATTAAAAAAAATTAAATTCTAAAAAATTTAAAACTATAAAATAATTTAAGATTTAAAGTATAATTATTATACATACTCTAATTTTATTTGCTCCCAATTCCAAATTGGTTACATTTATCAAATTATCCAAATTTTGAATCTTTGATATTCTATTTTGAACAAAATAAAGATTCACTAATTTTGTTAAATGATCTAAATTTTCAATAACTCGAATTTTGTTAAAGGATAAATCTAATAATCTATTTAATCGTTAGAAGAAAAAAAATTAGAGCAATATTAAATAGAATACATCCGAAACAAAGGATATTTATATATCAGATTGAATACTAACTTTAATTCAGGAAAATTATTCAAGTTTTCAATATATGATATTCGATTATCATAAAGATCAAGTTCTTCAAGGTCCTTTAGACTTTCAATACCATCAATTTTTGTAACAAGATTTTGTCGAATACATAAACTCTTGAAGGTAAAAATAGGAAATTAATATCTTTAAAATTGATCCAAAAACAATATTATTACCTTTATTTTTGGAAATCGGTCGAGCATCAAACTTGTGATATCAGTCAAACGTATATTTAACAGTTCGATTTCCTAAAATTAATGAAAATAAAAATGGAACTTTAACGTGTAATTCACGATGAATATCAAAGATCAAATGTTGATCAAAATATGATAATCAGACCTCAGTATCTTCTTCAAAATCTTCAAGAAAATCAACTTCATTGATAAAAATTATCGTTAATAACTTGATAATTAAATGTAATAATATTATGATCTTTTAATAATTTACACAACACCTTCTTCCTCATTATCCTCATTGATTCTTTCATAATATTTTTTATCTTTTTTGGTAAATATTATCGTTAATAACTTGATAAACAAACAAAGGAACATAAAGATTTATGTTTTACACAACACCTCTTCCTTGAGTCTCAAATACATCTTCGTTATCATTAATGTTTCTTATTTCTTCTATTTCGGGATCAGAAGTATAAGTTTCGGTTTGGTTATTTTCTGACATTTTATTTGTTTTTTATTACAATTTTTTTACTTGAAGCGAGAAAGAAAAATAATCACCTTATATCATCGGAATCGGAATGTTTATCGCGTACCAAATTCGGAAGTTAGTATTAATTCTATTTGTCATACCTTAATGTCAACAGAGCAAATCACGAGACTGAAACGTCAGACCCCAAGATTTCTAAGTAAAATCCACCCTCACGTGACCAGTGATGTTTAATGGGGTGTGAAAAATATTTTTTCACCACTAAAAATTTTCAGAATACTTATGAAAAATGAAAACGGAGGGGTGTGACGCGGGTGGCATTTTGTGCAGGTCACGTGAGGTGAAAAATCTTGGGGCATACGCTGGGGACCCACGAGGATCGACATTTTTTTCTATTAGAGGGAATATCATAAATGGTCTTGATCATTTTCAAAATAAACTATTTATCCACCCATACCAGTAATATAACAATTAATTATGGGTTTAATATTTAACTCCAAAACAAGAAACTTTGAAGATAATCTCTAAATTAGTTTTCCATGATATTATTCTAAAATGAAAGTGTACATTTAAATTTCCCAAAATTAAATACTCTTAGTTATTTATCTAAAGATGCATTGATTTTATTAACGCATTAATCTACTTAAATTTTGATATAGTTAACATATGCAGCATAAATGTTGTTCAATAATCGATTATTAATTATTCAATGATTAGTAATTGTTTGATTTTTATATAAAGCAATTTTTTTTTTTTTTGTTATATTTTATATATGTTGTATAACAATATTGCATTTTAAAAACATGTAAATGATGTAATATTTAATTATAAATTTAAAACACCATACGTTCTAGCTAAATCCTAAAGTCACGGGACACCTGTCGGGTTGTCGGTCTGTCGGGTTGTCGGTAGGACATTACATTGAAATAATCAACATATTCAGAACTTTACTTTTGGCTAGAATTACAGCATCAAACTTATCGGTCAATTATTCGCGAATGCTTATTATATTTGATATCGTTATTTCGCAGAATCCCAGTTGTACGTAAAAATAAATATACAGTATCAGAAGCATCACGAGTACCACATAAATCCTACTATTGCAAGCCGACAGGCCGACAGAATTTTTGACAGGTGCCCTGTGACTTTAGGATTTAGCTATAATACTACAAAACTAAATAGCTCGGAGTTACCGGCATCACTGAATAAACGCCTAGTTAAACGCCTACTAGACGTGAGAGATTGTTGGAATTCCTAAATATATAAACAGGTTACATCTTTGATAAAACTGTTATTATTATATAATTATGACATCATTCATTAGATGTGTGATCACTGATAAGATTTACTCGTCTGCGATTGTAAAATTTTACATCAGAATAATTTTATTCATTTTCATCCATTATCCAAAACACTAAATTAGCTCCGATCTCTTTAATACTATCCCTCCCATCTAAAACTATATAATCATTTTTTTCTTCATAAAAATGAATTAAATTATCATAAAAACTTTCTCTCCCGTAATTTCCATCACATCCAATTAAATAAACGTATTTCAATTTAGGATAATAAGAATTTCCATCTATTAAACTCTTGAAAAACATTCGAACAGTATTTGATAAATCAAAATCGATAATGAATAAGGTTTCAATCTCCTGTGTATATGTAAATAAGATATTTTCTTCATAATACCATTTATTATCAGATGACATATCTTCTAAGCATAAACCATTAATTTTTAAACGATTTTCAATATCAAATGAAACTAAAACTGAATTTTTTATTGGATCAGTCGAAAAGTTCCGAATAGAAAAATACATTAAAGATTCTCCAAGACAATAAGTAACTTCAAAATCCTTCATCATAGTGATAACGATGATTATCCTTAATCTATACGTAACTTGTTTTTGAAAATTCACGTTAAAGTTTAAAGGTTCAAGGTTGAAAAAAAGAAAAAAAGCGCGTTTAAACTATAACAAGCGCGTTCATAATTTGCTCATCAGACATCAGGTGACATTGAACACATCACACACCATACACAATATTACACATCATACACATCACACATCACACATCACACACATCACACACATCACACACATCATACACATCATACACATAATTCCAAATTCTCCGAAATGTCAAAATATGATTAAAGAGACAATGGTATATCAACTTAACCATTATTATCTTAATTATCTTTCAAAATCATAAAAAAGAATAATATCATAGAAATTTCTTGTATTATAATCAACTTAATACTTATTAATGATCGGATTGTTATTACCGTAATGCAAAAAAATTTATTAACATTACCAGTAAATTACTATTGTTTAAAAATATTAAAATTTTTTAAAAAAATTACTTAAACTAGTTAAATTAATATTAACTGTTAATTATAATAATTAATATTAGTAATATTATCATACATATTTGTTTAATAGGATTCTAATTTGGCAATTTATCATTAAAATTTGTTAGTACTGTTAGCTTACGTTCATTATGATTGGTTGATAATATTAAATATTGATATTAATTATCCATTCGTTCTGGATCTTTTTTTTTTTTTTTTTTTTTGTAATTAAAAGGAGAAAAATTTAAAAAAAAAAAA
>QZLH01000024.1:216976-245596 GCA_003833135.1 Oehlia diaphana
TTTTTTTTTTTTTAAAAAAAAAAAAAAAAATGATCACAAAATAAATTATCAAAAATTAACAATAGAACGAATAACATTTTTCTAGATAATAACTGCAAATGTATTCATTAGTGAAACATTTAACTAACAAATATGTGGAACAGTTTCAAATGCAAAGCACGAAATCATACATATGGTCGATAAATATGGATATCAATCGTACATACACAAAGGTCATTGTGCTCAAAAACATGTTAATCTTGATTGGAGTTCCTATTTAATATCAAAGACTTTAATTTTATGGATATTCATAATACATGTGATATACTTATTGCTGCGGGAATAATCCCACGCGTTAAACACAACATTCTATCTTCATATAATAATACACGAATAAATTACATTTACAATTTAGTGCAAGATACAAGAAATTTGTTATTAATTATAACTAATTAAAAAAAAAAATAAATAAATAAAAAGAAATAGTAAAGGAAATCATTAAATTCGGTCTTCTAAAATAATTTGAAAGAAGTTTAATTATAAATCATGCAACAGTTTTATATGCTCATATGATGATATGATTCTCAATACATTCTTTAAGGGTCTAATAACAATCTTAAAATCATTAAGCATTATGTTATCCTTTGATATCTATTTATAGATACAATGTTTGATCGACCTACATAGTACATTAGTCCCTAGTCATCCTAAATTGGCTTAAAAAATATCTCCCCACATTGTTAAACTTTTTAATTGAAAGACGAAACGATTTTTGAATGAAATTTCTCCTCATTGATCTTTCTTTGGTAAAACCTCTTATTATTTTTTTGTCAAAAAAAAGAGAACATAAATGATAATTTATAATAACAAGTTCAATTTTAATGTAACTTTAAAAATGCACCTAATTAAAATCCAAAACTCTGTGTAACGACTGTAACGTCATTATGTAATGTTTGCTAGTATTTTTATACCGTATGTATGTTTGAATTGGAATAAAAAAAAAGTAATTTCCTAAAAAATTTCTTAAAAATATCTTTTTTTAATTTTAAACGGTATTTGTTTATTGAAAAAAAAAAAACATAAACCTTTATGTAACACAATCGGTAACAATTTATAAACTCTTAGTAAATTTGATTCATTGGTCTGATAATACGTTATGACCCATACAAGTAATATAATCATGCAAATCCAGTTATTTCGCAATTATTTTAATTTAAATAAAAGAAAATTTTACTGCAATGATATTCATGCTTGTTACTTTTATGATAAACTTCAATAAGTTTTGTGCAACTAATCGAAGATTTTATTTATTAAAAGCAAAAAAAAAAAACAAAAAATTTTTTTTTTTTTTCTTCTTTGCCCAATTCAACGCGCCAGGTTTCATTTGATGATACTCACGAGGTAAATAAAAAAAAAAAAAAAAATATTAATATATTTCTATGATATTTATTTCTTAAACCTTACCAAAAAAAAATTAAATAAATAAAAAATTTTATTATTTATTTTTTTTTTTTTTTTTTTTTTTTTTCTTATGTAGAAATTCCCCCATCAAATTCCTTGGTAAGACCTTTTAAATCCATCCTAATTTCCATCTACTTCTTTTTTGACGTCTTTTTGGCTGGCTCCGTATCCTTTGTTAACCTTAAATAAAATAATAAAAAAAAAAAAAAAAAATCATTTATTTCATTTCACGATTTATTTGAAATAATTTTTTTTTTTTTTTTTGAAATTTTTCTTAATTTTTAAAAAAAAGAAAGTCAATATTTTTAATATCCTTAACCTTGATCTTTTTAATTTTTATAGCAGAAAGATTATCTTACCATAATCCAGGGAGTTTGACAAAAAAATAAAACGTCAAATAACAGCTCCAACTGCTGAAATAAAAGATTCTCATTCCTTTCAAATTCCTGGGTATGTATTACTGAAATTTTTTTTTTTTTTTTTACGTCTCATTGCATAACATACATCTTACATCCTTTAACTAAATTACGGTTTATTTATTATCTTTTTTTAGCTTATAGCATTTAAAAATTAAAAAATTAATTTGAAATGACATCATCAATAATAAATGAAATACATAAAGAACCTGATCGTATGTCTAGCACAAGGTCCTCTTCATTACCAGAAAATATACTTAATATAAGGTCATCTTCATTACCAAAAAATTTACCAAACACAATGTCATTACCAACAAATTTACTTAACACAAATTCAACTCCATTACCGACAAATTTCCCTAATAAAAGGTCTGCTTCTTTACCATCGATTTTACCTAATTCTTCATCATTATCATCTTTCATTACTAATGAAAGAAGTAATAATAATGATGAAAATATAATTAGTTCTATAAAAGAAAAAAATTCTCGTAGATATGCTACATACGATCTTAATTGGAATAATACGGATGATCTTATTGATCTCGAAAATTCTATAAAGGATGTAAATCCTATTATAATACCTACTTCATCTACTTCTTTAATACAAGAAGATTTTTTCCCTTCCTCTCCGCCAATAATATTATCACCAATATCACCGATTGTTGAAATAAATAATGATTATGACTATTCTGATAATGAAGAAAAATATTCATTTCCTGGAGGAATTACTGTAACAACTGTTAAAGTGGTCCAAATTGATGAACGTAATTCATTAAATCGTTCTAAAATTCCTTTGCCCAAAAACAAAATTCTTTATAAGAATGAAATAAATAATACTTATAATATATTTAAAAATCAAATAACTATAAAAAAACAAAAAAAATCGACAACTGATAATAATATTAATAATAATAACAATAATAATATATTATCACAAACTATAAAAGAAAGAAGAAAAACTAGAATATATAATAATGTTGAACAGGATAATATTGCTCAATTTAAGATTTTAAATAATCAAAATGAACGAATATTTAATAATGTAGTAAGAAGATCATCTTCAAGACGTAAATTAGGTGTTCAATATAAGAAATCATATAAAAAACGTCAATTTCAATCACAAGAAAGAATGATACCTGCTCCTACTTCAAATCCTTTCTATACAAATGATCCAACAGATATGGAAGGTGATGACGTTATACAAAGTCCAACAACAAAAGGATTTCCATGGTTACCAGTTCCTAATGGTCCACCAAAATTACTTCATGCTTCACTTGTTCCTTTAAGCCAATTTATTAAAAATATAGAAACTACTACTACATCTGATGTTCCACATTCTAAATCGAAACGAAAGTCTGTTGAATCAATGTCAGCTCCTAAACCTAAAAGACCATCACAATTATTTAGACAAAACTTATTAGAACAAAGTATTGCTTTATCATTTAATGAAATGGCGATGAGAAGCTTTGCCTCTCAACCTACTCAAATTAATCAAATTGCAAAGTCTACTCAATCTGTACAATCTATACATAAGTCAAAACGAAAGACAGTAGAATCAATTTCAGCTCCTAAACCTAAAAGACCATCACAGTTATTCAGAGAAAATTTATTAGAACAAAGTGTTGCCATGTCATTTAATGAAAAAGTAATGGGTAGAAATGTTTTAACTTCTCGATCTACGCAATCTACGCAATCTAAGCGATCTACACGAAAATTAGACGTAGAACAAATAGAATCAATTTCAGAACCTCAACCTAAAAGACCATCACAATTATTTAGAGAAAATTTATTAGAACAAAGTATCGCTATGTCACTTGATGAAGTAATAATGGGAAGAAATGTTTTTGCTACAAATAGAGAATCTCTTAACTCTAAAATACCCAGACGTAGATTTTCGAGGAGAGGAAGTAATGCTAAATTTAGAAAAGAAAAATCTGAGAAAAATAACAAAGGGAAAAATAAAAAAGATGATGGCAGTAATCAAATAGAACAGATAATGCAAGAAACGATAAATCCGATGGTAATTTCAAATATATTAGAAGCTGATGAGTTGAAAACAAAGGTTGAAGAGCAACTTCGTAAAAGAGCGGTTCTACAATCTCCTCAACCACCTCCAAGACGTCTTACACCATCAACGTCAACGACTGATTCACGAAGAGAAGTAATTGTACGGAGACGATCAAAAAGTACGAGACTTGAAAAACGTTTAATTAAACCTGAACCATCATCATATAGGGATAGTGTTCAACCTTTCCCAAACCATTTAGCTAAACGTAATAAATCTATGCGATGGCATTAACACTTTTTTTATTAAATAATTCATAAAAAAAGAACAATTGGACAATTAATATATTGTAAATTCTTGTTTATATTATATGTTTTTGTAGTAGTTTTTATTATTTTATTATATTTTATTTCATTTCATAATTTTATCTCTAATATTGAACAATTTTTTTTTTATAAATATTTTCTTTTCTTCCCTATCCTATTTTTTTCCTTCTTTTTTTTAGTTAATTATTTTTGGGTATTATTTGTTTCATGTCTTTTTTCTGGATGTATATTTTTCGCGTTACTTTCTTTTTTTTTTGGCCGAATTTCTGTAGAAAAAATTACATGACCTGACGCAGAAGTGAACGATAATGGCTAATAATGCCACCAAAAAAACAATGAAAAAAAAAAAATCAATTTTATATAAAGTAATATTGCTAAAATGCTTTTATTGATCTTGTCATACTTATTGATTAATTATAATGGCTTGCATTTATTTTATTCATCCTGACAACTTTTGGAGTCATCAGAAACTCGCAATTTAAATAACCTATTTGATTACTAATTTACAGTAAACCAGTAGACCGAAGTCACAGGTTAGGACAAAATTTAAGATTTTTAACCGACGTACAATTTATACTTGAGACTAGGGCGAATTATAATTAGGTCATGTCGAAATATTCGAAATATTACGCATTAGTATTTACTATTTAGTATGGTGATACCATTTTAATTTAAACATTTAAATTAAAATCTGTTATAATATAAATATATTTCATCCAGCTACCTACATATACCGAATTATGAACGATTTTAACATATCATAACTATGCGGATATGTCATCGAAATTTTAAATGCCGATAAATACACAGTGAAATTCGATATTACTGGACCTGTCCTTTCCAATAATAAAATTTTTCAAAAATCCGGTATATTGAAAAATCCGGTATATTGAGAACAAATTTATTATAGATTACAATAATCCGTTCCGTACCTTAATTCCGAAATTTTACTTATGATTCGGTTTATCGAAAATCCGGTTTATCGAATTTCACCGTGTAAAATAAAATGTATGTTTATCGTGACTTTTGATAAACAAACATGAACGAACGAATCAAAAATAATCCTGCAGTTTTTAATTTGTGCAAAAAAAAAATATATATATAATTTTTTTTGTGAGAAAAACACACTATTTAAAAAATATAAAGGGTTATCTCTTTTTATAATTTATTTATTTATTATATGGATTTACAATGTTATGATACTACTATAATAATATGTTCATAAATTTTTATAATATCGTTGACTTTTCAGTCTCATTTTTTCATTTGTAGGAAATTGTTTTTTTTTTGTGATCCGATTGTAATAGGGGAATTAATAAAGCTTTAAGTGTTATAAAATAAGCAATGAAATAAAAAAAAATTATATATATAACAAATCTGATTTGGTTACATAATTAAGATTTTCCGATTTAAAGAATCAGGGGTTTTCAATAATATTTTGATAATAATTTTTTAAAAGGGAAAAAGTAGATTCAAAAAAGGGGGAAAATAAAAAATTTAAATAATAACAACTCCGCAGAGAAATGATCATCATTTTTTTTTTTTAAAAAAAAATTACAAAAATGGCTTACCAATTATAATGCTTTATCTTTCTTGATAAGTGTTGGTTTGTTAAATATTGTATGAATAAATGCGCCTAAAATTTTATTTTATCTTCGAATTAATAAAAATATTCTTCGCGTCTTAAATAATTTTAAAACTTACCTATATGATAAATTCCTGTACATAAAGCAAAGCAGGTGAAATAAAATCCAATACGTTGTTGAGTTTCCAATTTAGATAAAATCGGATAAGGCCAAGTACCATAATTAACAAAATAAAATTGTATCCAAACAGCATAAGAGAAAGCAAATAAAAGTAAATAAAATATATGTGAATGAGATTTTCTAAATTCCTTTGCGAAAAATAAAAAATCTGTCCACAAGCAGACTGCTGGAATTAAATGAAATCCCAAATCAATTAATATTGGTAATCTACATCAAGAAAAAAGGAAGAAAAATGGATTAGAAAAAAAAATGATTATAAAGAAAGGTGTAAATATATAAATACCTTGGTTTATCCAATAATAACGTTTCATCGTAAATTATCAAACCCCAATATAAAATAGAAATCAATCCTTCCAATGGTACGGTAATAACCATAAACCAAGTCTTCAAGAAAGATATCACTAAACAATAAATATTTGTATGTATGTATGTGTTTGTATTTTACCTTTAATTGTTTTCTATAAAATCAGTTGCGATAGTTATAATATGTATTTACCTTTAACAGTAGAGAATAGATCATATAGTAGCGCAAAAACAAAAGCGACCAAGGAAAAAAGTAATCCAACTATCGTCAAGTGCTAAAAAAAAAATATATTGTTAATGTGCGAATAATTCAAGGTTTAATAAAATACATACTGTTAATTGAAAAATCATATTCTCGTATCTGTTTAAGGAGGGTAATATAGCAAAAGAATAGCTGAAAGAAGCAATTCCAAGTGCGTGAAGGATAAGTTGATATATTTTACTCATTTTTTTTTTTTTTAATGAAAAAATATGTTAGTAAAAAAGTTTCAAAGAAAGGGATAGAGGGAAAAACAAGACAAAAGAAATAATCTAGAAGGAAAAATGCAAAATATCATTGTTTAAATAAGGCTCATGATAATTGGCTAATCGCGTGATAAAGCACCAAATATAGATATATAAACATAATCAAATAGATCATGTGTTATCGTAAATCTTTGACAAATTTATTACTTATTGTTTAAGCTTACTAAAAATAAAATAATTACATAGGTCATAAGGGAATTAGGAGAACCAGAATTGATATCTTATGTAAAGTTTTGAAAGGGGGGATTCGCTATCAAAATTGGAGAAGGTTTGTCGGTATCTCAGATTTAAATGTATCCTTCAGGATCATGACATACTCGTTTAGCAGTAAAGATCATACAGCCATACAAGCTATACAGCCATTCAGCCATACAACGTGATGAATCAATGACTTGCTGAAAGGAAATGACCTTTCACGTGTGAATTAACCATCACGTGTAAGTCATTTAATTGCCAAAAATAGATATACTGTAATATATTCTTTTTATACCATTATCCTTATTCTACTAATTATATATCACCTAATCTTTCATCGACACGAAATAAATAATAAAGAACAATAAGTGATAGTTATTTTAGTACCATTACCAACCAATCATGCTTTGTAATTCTACTAATAAATTTGACCATTGGTTTTACTAAATAAATTCATTATAAATTATATTTTTAAAAGGTTTAAAATGTAATCCAATGAAATTTACTTGGGAATAATCAGAAACCATTTTGAGCAAAAAACGTTGCAGGTCAACATCTAACGTCAAGAATCGTAGCATTGTTGTTCATTTGATAACGGGTATTTACAATTTTCTACATTAATACTTCTATGTTGAGTCCTGCCGGTTTGATGATAGCAATATGAAGGAAATTCCTTGTGTCACCTTCTATGATACGTACAAGAACTGGTGCTTAGAAAATGGCGAACCTAAAATACTCAGTAAGAACAAGTTTGGCATGAAGATTAAGCAATTCGTCTCCAAAACCCGTGTAAGATGTTCGGGTGCTTTAATATAATTATTATATTTATACGATAAATTATAAGCAGAGTGTATATGTTAATTATATAACGAAATTTGATTTAGTAATAATATGATCTGCGAAACTTTGTTACATTTAAAGTTAGAATCTAGACCCTAAAAAATCTTAAAAATATTGATTTTTTGACAAGTTAAAAAAAAAAAAAAAAAAAATATCTCATATTGACGTTATACACCTTGATTCTTGATTTTCAAAAAAGATCATAATACGATAAATATTTATTATATATTGTAATTACGGTTATACTTTTCCCATTTAGTTTAGCTCAAAAATTAAATTAACCAAAAGTAATTACATGTTTATTTTAAGAGTCGTACTAAGTTTCGCGGAAGATGATCCGATATGAACTTTAAATTTGTAACTCATTAAAATGAGATTTTATACGAAAAAAAAAAAAAAAAAATGGCTGAAATAAAGCGCCGATCAACAATATCAACTTCAACTCTTTATCTCTTTTCTATAATAATTTCATAAAATCTCTTTTCCTTCTTATATTCATTCCTTTGTATAACCCAACTCTTTTAAAAATTCATCAACTTTCTCAGCAGGGCGAGCAATGATAGCTTTACCTTTGTCCCAATCAACTAAAATAGGTCTTTGCAATCTAATAGGTTGTTCTTTAACGATATTAGTTAACTCTTGAATGGATTTAGGTTGTTCTATTTTAGTTGTTTCATTTCCTTCTTTCACCGTTCCATCTTCATTTCGTAAAATCTTATTTAAATCATTTTCAATGTTAAGGTATTGAACGATATTTCGTAATTGGTCTCGAGTAAGCGGAGTTTTTTGGTAATCCAATATGTCCAAATTAAATATACCCGGTTGTTGTTCTAATGTTTTATGAAGAATTGATAGTGCTTTATTACTTTTATTACATGCTGGATTATAGATCAAGGTTAAAATTGGTTGTACCATATTTATTCGAAATGACATTTTTGATTAAGAAAAAAAAAGATGTGGAGTAAAATGGAAATATCTCCATTATATATTATTAAATATTACACAAGAAATAGTGTATAAACTTTACAGCGAATGAGAGTTCATCATTAACTGTATAACGAACGCTAACCAAATTTTTTTTTGAGAAAATTCACGTGATTATTTATTGATTATTTAAATTAAATAAAATTCTATTGAAACAACAAAACCTGCTCCCGTAGCAAAGTGGCAATGCGTCGTGCTTATAGGGTAGTAACCTATACTTGAGCAACGCGAAGGTCGCGAGTTCGATCCTCGCCGGGAGCATTTCATTTTTTCATTTTTTTAAATATGGTCAGGATCCACTTCATTGCAGATCTGTGACAGGTTAGCACGTCACCTTTTTAGCATACATAATCTTTAGCACGTGATTTATACGATCTATGTATGTAAATTTATTTTAACGTGACCTAATATTTGCCTGATTCCGTAAAAAAATATTTATGATTTTACCGTTAAAGATACGTATTTGCAGTAAAAGAGACGTCATTTGTTAAAAATAATTCTACAATAGTTGATTCCGAGCAAAAAAAATCAAAGAGAAAGAATAGAAATTTCTAGACTTCTTAATACTTAAAAATTTTAAAATGAAAACGATAAGAATCCAACATGGCTTTTAATTATAAAATTATATTACCATTATTGTTTCTGATTATTGCATTCTTGATTACCGTATATAATTGACGTATTCTTGATTGATCTATTCTGGTATTCTAATTTAATTACTGTTGTTCTGTTCCCAATTCTATATTAAAATTTGATTAATTACCATACTAAGTCACTAGCGTATTATTAAACGATAGAAAAGGTTGAAAACTCTTAAAGTAAACTAAATATTATTAAATTATCGGGTAGTTTATTATAATTTTAGATTAATAAATTACAAAAAAAAAAAAAAAAAAAATTCAAGAATCTTTTAAATCTAGGTATGAATACTCATTCTTCTTTTAAATCACATGAGAATCCGAATAATAATAAAAAATAATAATTAAATCTACAAAAGATTCTATTTGATTTTATAAAAATACTTATTAAATAATAGATTATCCTAATGACCATTCACTAGATAACTTACTAAATGTAACAAATGCATCCTAAATAAAAATAAAATAATTTATTTAATTTGCAAACATTATACATCGTCGAATAAACATATTAATTCTTTACCTCTTTTGTACAATCTGGAATTTGTTTATCAAAAACAGGATAATCCATTGAAACTGTAGTATGTAATTGTTTAGAATGGAAGGCCGCCAATTTTCCATAACCTCCAGGAGAGATTATCTATAAAAATTAAAAAGCAATAAATTAAAAAAAAATTCAATAATAATAAATCAATGAAATAAACGTAATAATAATTTTATACCCGATAATCTGTTTTGCTTAAAATCCAATTTTCTATTATAGCATTATTTACATCATCGGCGTGATCGTGATGACTATGATTAGATTGAATTGGTAAACCGGAGATAATAACATGTTCCAATTTTTGTACAGCCTCATTTCTTAAAGCTTCCGAGTCAGTAATAAGGAAATAAATGACTTTGTGATCCGGTACGGCATAAGTTTGTGTAAGTTGATCAGCACAATGAAAAAAATGTTTATAATCTTGCAATGCATTCGTATCGCCCCTTATTCTAATTTGAATTCCCACTGAAAATATATTATTAAGTGAAAATAATGATGTATACTTTGATATAAATGACATTGCTGAAGTACTTGGACGGAATAGATAATCAAAAATACATCCAAATGCTGTGTGTGGTCTTAATCCAATCTCTTTTAAAGGTTGTGCGTAATATTTTGAATCAAAGGTCCTAATAATCATTCCTCGATTTGTATGAAATTTGATAAAAGGATCCGGATATTTTGTTGACCAATTAGAAAGTAAAAATTGATTGTCTATTTGTTGAGCATCAAAATCAATAACATTAATTTCACTACTTTGCAAATCTTTGATGGTCGGTTCCGGATCTAAAGAATCATAACTCCAATCAATATTAGGAGAATCAAAAATTGCATCGAGAGGAAGAGGAGCTTGCCAATCTGAAAGAAAAGCTCGATTTGTAAGCAAAGAAAATAAAAATGTCGAGGTCATGCCAAGTATGCTTTTAATAAAAAAATCATGTTAATATTTAATTATAAAATAAAAAGAATCATTACAACAACGAAAATTTCTTGTAACGTACCGGTCACCCAGGTTACCACAATTTGAATTTGCTTCACAAACATAAGCAACATATTTTTGTTCCGTTCTTCCAGTCAAAATGTCTTCGTGTAATTTAGCATAATTTTTTTGCCATGTTCCACATGAAGAATCAAGACTTTCATCCGTATTCATTTCAATTAATTGTATTATAGCGGTTTCATTTCGTTCTTCTTCGGTAAGTGATCCAATAACATCTTCATATGTAAAATGTGGGTTTGGAGCTTGATAAATATACTTTGCATAATTAACTATATCCTCACTATTATCACTTAATCCCGATGCATCCAACTTGTAATGTCTAAGTTTTTTTTTATCAAGCTTGTTAGGTAAGCCTATTAAATTTGATTTTTCTTCAGTTTCATTACTTTCTAGAATATTTTTATTACTTGTTTCTTCCAACTGATCTTTTATATCACCATTATTAAGAAGAATTTCATCAGAATGTCCAAAATTTGTATTTTTGATCTCATTTTCATCCACATTATTAGTAAGATTAGGTTCAATTTTAATATCTTCAAGAATACTTTCTTCCTGATTTTGTTGCTTTGTTTCATCAGGTAATTCTGGTAAAACATCACTTATGTTATTATCGGACGAATGCTCTTCAGTAATAATTTCTTGCGATTTAAGTTCATCATCTTCATAAATAATTTCTCCATCTTCAAATATAGTGTCATTATAAATTGCATTAATGTGATCATCATCAATTTTATCTTCTATCGGATTTTCTACAAAAGGGTTGAGAACTTCATGAATTTCATTTTCTTCATCATCAGAAAATTTATCAGGATCCTGCACAAAATTAATTGGTTCTTCCACATTGACCGGTTCTTTTTTAATTGTATATTCTAAATCATCAAATGGAGGACCTAATCCGCTTAAACTTCCCAAAAAGAATACAAGAGCACAAAAAAATACTAACATTGATAATATACTTTTTAATTCAAAATTTGAGGAAGTATCAGCTTGCATTTGTTTCTCAAAAGATTTATGTTTTGATGGAGTATGAGGTGGATTTTGTAATGAGCTTTTATTACTATTCTCACTTATAGAAGTAAGAAATGATTTCCCTGATTTTTGTGAATCAAGGTAATTATTTTGATTAGAATTATATGTATTATTAAAATTACTTGTATTATTGACTATACGTTGATTCGGTATCGAAAGAAGATTTTCCGAAGAATCATTGCTTCCCGCACTGATACTCATAGTACGACGATGTGGTCTTGAAGAAGACATGATTTTTTTCTTTAAAAAAATATAATTGAAGAAATTTCGTTTATAATGAATAATTACATTAAAATAAAAATGATTTTATACTTTAAAAAAAAGAAATTTCAATCAATTTTAAAGTTTTTAAATAGATTTATTAACAGAAAAAATCCGTTAACTTTTCAAAGGGGTGGAAATTTTTATATAAAGGAAAGAAATTAAATTTGAAAAAAAAAAAAATTCATGGTTAATATACATTAATGTACTTAATTGGAAATGATCGTTACTAAATAATAATTGATTTGTGTAGAAAATTCTATGTACTTGCCTTGTGTTTCATAATTGACCAAAAAATCATATTCCCTATATGATCGTTGAAATAACACATTGTGCCAAGATCTGTCGATCCACAACATTGTAGAGATACGCAGTTTAGCACGAGTCAAATGTCCACGTGATATTAACTCTAGATTATAATCATTATATATAAAGTGATATGTCGTCAAAAAAATTGAAATATGCGCGTCATATCTTTAAGCGTGTTTCATAATGTTTGAAATGTCTAGTTGAGGAACGATTTATATCTAAAAATATAGATGATTGTCTCAAAGAAATAGACAATAAACTTAGCCTTAAACCTGAAGACAAACAAGATTTTTTAAATTCTGTAGATAACATTCGTTCTCTAACTCTAATGAATTCTATTAGCTTTCACCTACAAGATAAAGCAACATATGAACTTGATAATTTCCTCGTATGTAGAGTATGTCTTAGAGTGTTTTAGTATTTTAAAATCCTTATCTTTGATTAAAATTATGGAGTTTTAGATAAGGAAAAAAGATAAAAGGATATGCATCTTTACCAAATTAGCATTTGAAAGAAAAAAGAATTATGCTGCTACTAAAGTGTATGAAGATATAACATTTTAGGTCGATTAGTACCTGTAAATCAGATTGAGCCAGAGAATATTTAGCTGTTATTCCTGTAAATAGAAATTTCATTTGCACTTACCTTTACATGATCAACTATCCCCTTCTAAAGAACCTTTACATGATCAACCCTTCCAAAGAAAGATCTCAGGAAAAAGAAAAAGGAATACACATACCTGAGACAGGTGAAATTTTTTTTTTGGCATCTCAAACACCTTTGTCAATAGATAATTATAATAGTGAGTCTGGATTGTACTAGATGTTGGATCTTCCTTTCATTACCTTTTCCCCTTTTACAACATCACCACTTACCTTGATAGTTTAATTCAACAGTAATGAATTCATAGTTTGACACTTGGCACAAACTGTACTCTTAGTACAGTTTTTGGCAATTAGTGCAAGCTGTGACTCTTAGTCTATGGAAATAAGTTCTCAACAGTAATGAATTCTTAGTTTAATGCTTAGCACAATCTGTTTAGATTAGTTTAACTTGTATAGTATTAATATACCTTTTCTCTTGCCAAGTGGAATGAATGTTTCAAAAGTATTAGAAGAATACATGGAAACAATTCCAAAAAAAAAGAAAAATATTTAGTTATTTATATGATATTTCATAATAACAATATCAATTGTAATAATTCTGAAATTTTTGTACTTATTGTCCTATTTACTATTGGAAAATCCTAAATCTTACTGGTGACCATTTAGAAACTGTTTATTTTTTCCAGAATAATACTAATCTGTTATGATTGATAACTTTAAATAGGAAGTAAAATTATTCATAGGCAATTACTGTATATCAAATGTTGTATATCATATTTTTGACAAATTACATAAGTATTTGAAAATAAATTGTCATGTTGCACTTGGAAGGATATTTACTTATTTTATTGCATGTATTACAGATCATTTAAAGAACAAACATAGCCTATAAGGCCATAATAGAAATCAAATGAAAATCAATAAACAAGGTTGAAAAGAACACTCAGCACAAAAGAAAAGTATACTATTTTTATCCTGAAGCATAGTGAAGAATAGTAAGTTAAAATTCACTTTAATCGATTTTCTTATATTACTTTATATTAACTAATATCAGTACATGTCAATATCTTTTGCTATAATTACAAATAAAAGGGTATAAATTTCAGAGTTATAATTTGTTAGTTTTTTCTGATATGCTTATAAAAAGGTTTCTTGATATAAAGAAATAAAAAAAGTAAAATTTAACATGTAAGTTAGAATATTAAATACATTTGTATAGTTGTATTCTTATACTTCTTTTTCTTCCATAACTTCAAGTTTAGGGAAAAAATCTCTTATTTAATGTTAGGAGTCATTCAGGCTAAAAATATGAATTTAGTGGAATACTTAAACAAAGTATTGGTAATTTTAAGATCATAAATGTAATAAAAATACAGTATAATAAAACAATTAGTCTTAGAAGTAATGTACTTTTAAATGTTTATTGGTAAAAGATTTTAAGAATTATTTTGATTTAGCTACTTGTGAAAACTTAGATGTATTTTTTATATCCAAAAATAAAACTCTGGATGATATTTTACATTAAACATTTGTCAATCTTAGAAAAATTAGGAAATTTTGTTATGGATTGTAAATCAACAAATAAAACTAATATATTGAGTTTTATTTAGACAATTGTTTAAAAGAATTTTACTTTGTAAATAAAGGTAATAAATATTTTTCTAAATAGATGTGAAAAAAAGAGTTTTTTTAAAGATAGTTTTGAAATAGTTTTTGATAAATTTTTATTTAAAATTAAAACCTTTGGATCTTAAACTAAAGTTTTCTTTTAAGAAGGGTTGTTTTAGTGAAAATTCTTTTGATTAGAAATATTATTTTTATGTGTTTAATATAATTTTAATTACTACAGAATGCCAAATAAAATAGTATTAAGAATTTTATTAAAATATCAATGCACTTATAATAAAATTACTGATCAATTTGGATTTATACCAGTAAATTAACTTGATCTATACAAATTAACACTAATTTGATTTTAAATCATTATTTTACTTTCTATTATCACCTAATATTTAATGAAAACTAGTGGTATAATAGGATAAAGTAAAATTTTTAATTAGCAAAAATAGTTATTTTTTTTAAAAGCTATTTAATTTTAAAATTTTATAAAATTCTAACCATTAAATCACAAGGTTATTATTACTTTAACATAAAATCTACATATAATTATGAAGGCCATTTTGAATAGATTTTAAACAATAAGAAAATTTTATTTTTCAAGTAGTTATACAGTAAAATACTTAAATATATTTTTTTTTTAAAAAAAAATAAACATATATTTAGAAAAAAATTGTTAAAACTTGTTCAAACTAGAAAAATATCTTTTAAACAAGAAGAAAATGATATAAAGCAGTTTACTAAGTTATTGGTAATTATAATTAATGTGTAACTCTAATTTAATATATACATATCCAATTTATCAAAAGAAAAAAATTTGTAAAAATATATAAATGTAGAAATCCTATCTATATTAATTTAAGTTTAAAAAACTAATAAAGAATAATAATAAAATGTAAGAATTTTTGTCTTTTATAATATTCATCTTTTACAATATTCTTACATAATAATTATAATAATAGGTAAAATAATTAAATTTTTAAAAATAAAAGATAATAATTTAAAATAAAATATTTTTGCATAAAATTTTAAGAATAAGATAATAATATAAAATGATTAATTATAAATAAAAATTTAAGCATTAGTTAAGAATCATTTTTATTGATATTATTATATATTATATAATCAATTATAAATAATTGATAATTATATCGATGCGTTATTTTAAAATGTAAAAAAAGGTTGCATAATAAAGTTACCTTACATTACAAAATAACTATATCTGAAAGTTTACAAGAAGGTTCAGCTTTATCTTTACTTAAATAATTTTTTCTGATCCTATTTCAGTATAAACTTTGCTTAATAGTAATAATAAAGATAAATTTTTGTTAAAATAATGGTCTTTGTATATAGTTAGCAAATTTCTGGAGAAAAATATAGAAAACTGAGCAAAAACTTGTTTGCCAAAGCTATAAAAAGTTCTGCTACTCAATAACTTACTTTTGAATTTAAACTTAATGATTAATTATATTAGCTTCATTATAATAATTTTGTTATTTATAATCAAGAAATACAAAGCAAAAAAAAATTCAGATTTATCATTAAGGTTGCTTGTCGAAATCTAAAGATTTAGGCAAGATGGCGTTTTGCCAAAATTCTGCTAAAACTATATTAAAGTTATATTAAAAAACTGGCAAAACTCTGGAGAAAGGCGAAACTGCTGAAACTTATTATAAATGCTAAGACTGCCAAAACTTTGCCAAAACTATAATAAATCTATAGTAAAATTTTGACGAAACTATAGGATTTTGAAGAGATTTAGACAAGCAACCTTATTTATCATATTATTTAAAAGATACAAAGCAAGTTTTTATATCACAAAAAGTATATGATGAATTTATACATCAAATAGAAACTTGAAATTTCAATTAAATCAGATGGAAAAGCAAAAAAATTGGTAATTTTACTTTTTCTTAAATCCAAATTGATTTAATTTTCATTTAATACAGTATTATTGTTTAATTTAAATTAGGATTGAATGATTTTTTAGAGTTTTTTCAAATTAAATTGAATGGATTACAAATATTTTATATAGATATTTTTGTAAAAAAAATTTGCCTATATAGAATATAATGGAATTTGAAGAATTGATTGAGAATCATGATGTATAAGTTAAAGGATTTTTTAATATAATTTTCAATCCATGAATCTCCAAAGCAAAAATTTACAAATATAACAATTATTAAAGCAAAAGGTAATGCTACTTTGTTATCAAATTGCAACAATGCAAAACAAATAAGTTAGTAGTACCAAAACAGCAATTGGATTATTTTTAATTAATTCAGATATATTGGTAACTTGTATAAATACTTTTAGCAAATATGTGAATTTGTTCAACATATTAAACTTTATATAATAAATTAGAAAATATTGCAAATAATCATCAGCTTAGCATTCAAAAATATATACATAGACAAGTAAGTTAAAACAAATTTATATTTTTTTGTATAGATGCTACTAATTGCTATTAAAATAATTATTATATATAATTTATTTAGCATAATAAACTTATAATAGGCTGTATTGATAATTATCATAATTTGTATAGTACATGAATTCCTTCTGTAATGTTTAAAGATCAAATATAACATATGGCCATTATATTATTTAATACTAGTGAAGCATCACCAATCCCTATTATACTTGTAATCATCTACCTATACATAATCCAAATGGTGTAGATGCACTTATTATTAAGACAGCACTTTGGTCTACACATCTTATTTCTTTAGGCAAAAATTATAATTTGGTTAAATCTAATTGAAATAACTATTGTGAAGGAGAATAATGGAATCATTAACTATACATTCATTTGATGTGGATTTATGGGGGAGATATGGCCAAAAATTTGATCAGACAAAACTTGTTGATTTACTAGAATTATCATTAAAAAATACCAATAATTATGTTGAAGCAATTCAATCATTTATTGAGTATGTAATTATGTAACTTATTTATAATTATAAATCACTTACAATAACATCTTTTTTTTAAAGACTACCCGAAATAAAATCCTATTTAGAACAGTATATCATTCCTATTCATGCAGATTTTCCTGGACAATTATTTATTAGAAGAGCAATTGTTAGCATTTTAAAATCTGATAATAATGCATCAATATCAAACAATATTGTACACCTAATTCCCTATTACATGGTTCGCTTAACAGTCATGAATCAGTCTTTCTTGTTTTTTGGTCATTTTTTAACCAGCTTTATTTAACAATTTTTAATGCTAGAAAAAACTTGCAGCCAAGCCAAACCCTTGGAGAATTAATTTATTAATGTATCTAGCAAGTTCTGGATGAAAACTTATAAAGAATATTATAGTAGAAAGGTTTGGCAATACAAAAATTAGTGGATATAGAACGTTTTTTGATTTACTTGATAACCTTATTCCAGCAACCCTAGATATCTATATGGTTCTTTTTCGAAATAATAAATTTGATGAATATGTTGATACAATATTTCGTCTATGATGTATGATGAGAAGGTTTCAAAGACATAATTACGATAAAATTCTTCTTGCCTTTTTGTCTGATGTGTATTATTGGCATCAATCAACCATCCCATCATCGAAAACTTAAAAATAATTAAAATAGAAAATTTTCACAGTCTTTTATGAAGACATACCACAGCAAAAAGTTTCTTCAAGTAAATCCCTTAGACGTGATGCTCTATTTATTGATAATTTCCGAAATGAAAATTTATTTGCTACTATCCATAAAAAAAAAAAAAAGATTTAGATGAAATGATTAAAAGAACTGCTCTTTTTTTATTGAACTTTTTTGATGAGATCTGAACAAAAAACCTCATTATTATTTTACATCCATTCCCTACAAGTTTTCCTTTGGGTGCTTCCTTTTGGACACCATTCTCCTGTACCTCCAAATATGAAAAAATTTTGTGATAAAATCTTTTGCAGAAATTCAAGGACATGCATATCATGAAGAATGTTTTCGGGTATTAGGTAACATTGCTATAAATACTTAGATAAATCTATTGATGAATTAACAAAATCATAAAATCAGAGATTGCACTTAGAAGAAACTCAAATAGAATCGGATAATAATGAAGAAATGGATGAAGATAGTTGCGAACTTGAAGAGACTGATAGTTATAAATCAAAAGTTGAGACCGATTCTGAATTACAAAAAAGGATCTTGGGTAATGTTTAAAAACATTAAAGGTATTGTATTATATAAATTTTATACTAATAATTAATATTTTTAGAGTTTACAAATCAAACTCTCTTCGTAAATTCACGTCAAACAT
Organism: Oehlia diaphana; assembly: GCA_003833135.1. Classification (NCBI taxonomy): domain Eukaryota; kingdom Fungi; phylum Glomeromycota; class Glomeromycetes; order Glomerales; family Glomeraceae; genus Oehlia; species Oehlia diaphana. The sequence continues at coordinate 236,054 of QZLH01000024.1, forward strand.
TACTAGATATTACGAACGTCTATATACTTGTATAAAAAAAAAATTTTCGAAATTTTATTGTCCAGTGAATGTTGATCATCACGTGAAAATAAACCAATAAGCGGATTTTTAACCCCATGCTAAAATTTCATATTACAAAAAAAGATTCTTATGTTAAAAAAAGATCACGCTGAACTCTTTAACCTTTTCTCACCTTCTCTCGCCTGTCAACGCGAAGGTTGCACCACTTAAAAAATAAGTCCCAAATAATGAACGGAGTCTTACAACCGTAGTTGCATATTTTTTGGTAATATTCTTAATATCCTCCTCTTTAATTAGGAGAGAATTCTTTCCTCGTATAAAATTTGGTTAGGTAGTATATTTAATTTATATTAAATACCCTCTTCCATAGGTCTTAAAAGAAATTACTTTCCCCTCATAAAATTCGGGTGGAAGAGAATTCATAAATTGCAAAAAATAAACCCGCTTGGGAATTCTTTGATTATTAGCATAAAATGATTGGTTCAATACAGATCCGCAGTAAGTATTACAAGGGAATAAAGGCCATGAAAACAGAGAATAACCTCATGAACAAATAAAAAATTACATGATTGAAGCATGAAAATAAAGGACATAAACAGAGGCAACTTTATGTGAGTGATTTAGTAAATCCATGGTTTACTATCATACATTATCATTACGGATTCATCCGTCGGTTTATAGATGCATTAATTGCATTATGGCGTATTTATATATCTTTTTATAGAAAATAAGTAAAACTAGATTTTTTTTTTTTTTTCACACGAAATTTTCTTGGCAATTGTTTTTAAGATATATAGAATTCCTACTTTAAAAATGAATTTACCAAAATGGATAATATTTTTGATTATTTTAAGGTAAAATTCCCAAAGTGGTAAGTAAAATAACAAAAAAAATAATAGTGTAATAACCCCTTTTTTTTCATGACAGTATTTGTGATCGTTTAACAACATTTTTTTGTTTATTTGTAATTTTATTATGCATGCTTTTGCATTTAAAACCCCCACGTTTCACTGTATTTTATTGAAATGTCAAGATAATTGATAAACTGCATAAAAAAATAAAATGGTAAAATGGCTTTTAATATTTGAGCGAATTTTTTTTTTCATCCAATAGCAAAAAATGAGAGTATAATTTTGTATTTTTGTATTTGTAGTTCGTTTTTTTTTTAAAAAAAAAAAAAAATATTACACAATTTTTAAGTCAAACACATTTAATAACTTTAATTTTATTCAAAAGAATAAAAAAAAAAAGACCGAATAAATTTTTTTTTTGAGCTAAAAAAAGCTCGAGATATTATTTTTTATTATGATAATTCAATTATCATCTTTATAAAAATACAAAGAAAATATATGAAATATAAAAATATCGTGTGATTTATAATTATCCAATCACGTAATAAAAAAAACCATTTTATCTACATTACTCCATCTAATTTTTTTTTTATATATTAATTTATATGATGCAAAAAAGATTATAAATTTGATGAACGTGATAATTAAATTTGTAAGGTATTTATAAAGTAATAATAATTATTTTTGTTATGTTTATAAGACATAAGCGGCAGCCATGCACATGCTTGAAAGAACAACTCCGGCAGCGATAGATTGATAGTTTCGGACAGCAGAGCTCTTAGCAGCACCATCAGATGGGGTTGCTGGCATGTTAGCAGTTCCGTTGGTTGGAGTAGCACCTCCTGGAGCAGCACCACCAGCATCACCAGCAGCACCAATGATAAGAGTACCAGCCATACCACCGGTACCAGGTTCACAATGGCCTGGAACACCACAGTAGAACCATGTTTTTCCAGCGGCAGCATCTTTTGGAATGGGCCAAGCCCATGTCTTGCCTGTTTCGAATACACCACCAGAAGTGGCAATATTGGGTTTTGCAGATTTGGCGCAGGCAGTTAATGAATCAGCTTCGAGAATACTGTGTTTTCCACTAACCCAAGTAAAGACGACCTATGAAAATTTTATAAAATTAGTAAATTTAGTTTTCTATATATATTATGTATATATTTTTTTTAACAAAAAAACCGATTAATTAAATTGTAAAAATACATACATTGTCACCAGGAGCGGCGATAACCTTTGCTGGGTCGAAAATATTTTCTCCTTTAGGACCACCAACTTTAACCGGAATATCAGCTGCTTGAGAGAAAGAAGCAAGACCAGCGAAGAATAAGATAGCAGCGAAAGAAGTTTTCATTTTGATTGATTAATTTGTTTTTTTTTAAAAAAAAAAGGTGAAAGAAAATTTTTTATCAAAAAAAATTTGTTTTTTATGTATTTATTATATATATGTAAAGAACTTTTTTTTTTTGAATTTTTGAGAGGATGCAGAAGCCTGTATTTATAAGTAAAATTTTCAATAAAAAAAAAATGATTTAAAATTTTCTTTGGTTAAAAAAATCCTTTGTTTCATACTATATTGTAAAATGCTTAGGACGAAAAGTATATTCTTTGACTGTTGTGGAAATGTAAGAAATGCATAAAGTGAAACAAATATTAATTTCATTTGTACTATATTCCTTAAAACGGTATGTTTGCGTTATTAAATTTAATTTACGTATACAAAAAAAAAATAATAATTTGTTTCAAATGGCCGAACACAAAAAAAAAAAAATTTTACACAATATTTAAAATGAACACAACAGGATTTAATTATTATTGTGTAAAAAAACAGATATTTATTATATTATATTATATTTATTTATTTACTTTCAATTTTTTATTATTATTATTTTAATTTAATTATATATAAATAAAATATAAATAATTATATAAATAAAATTTATTTTATTTTATTTTTTATTTTTTTTCTTTGTTTATGCTATTTAGGATATAGTGTTACAAAATATACAAGGCCGTAAATTTCCTAAAAAGTAAAATAAGATTATAACCTACCTAATAAAGGGAAGCAAATGACCAAATTTAATATAATAATATAATAGTTCGGATGTTATTAATATCAGTTTTTCTTGTCGGTCATATGTTCGGACGAGAGAATTCCAAGAATTCCAAGAAAACGTCCGCCCAGAAATAGGCTTAGAAAAAAAAAAGGCTCAGAAAAAGGGGGGCTGACAACTATGACATATACTGTATGACTATCTCATATTGTAATTAAAAATATATTTCCTCAAAGTATATTATAATTAAAAAATATTTCTTTTATTATTATTATTAAAATAATTTCTCAAAAGTATTGTAAAAAAATATCTACAAATCTTACAAACTAAAAACAACGAACAATATTAAATAAATAAATTAATTGTATCCTAATTAGAGGTTAAATGTAAAATTATTAAATAAAGAAATTCCGTTGTAAAATTTCCCCCCTTTTTTTTTATTACAACCAAGAGATAAAGCTTGAAACCAAAGTACCAAAACTTAAAGCAATAAATGATTTTGGCATTATAATAGCATCCGAAGTTTGATTGCTTGTAACTTTGATAACACCTTTCATACCAGATGCACAATGTTGATCAACACTGCAGTGAAACCAGATATTTCCTGATGTTTGAGTTATTGTAACAGTAAATTCTTTTGAAGGAGGATTGACTTCTGATTGAACTAAAGAAAGAAGGAAATAAAAGGAAAATTTTAATATAAAGAAAAATTTTTAACTAATTAAGAGTTCTTTTTAAAAAAATCTCACTTACAAGCATTAGATTCAGTAGATTTTTCGCAAGAATCAGCTTTATCGGATTGGACTACATTATGATTTCCTGATACAAATTTGAACAGAATCTAAAAAAGAAGGAATTGATAAGCCCAAATTAAAAGTAAATTAAAAGAAGTAAAGTTTCATTTGTATATACCGAATCACCAGTCACAGCTTTAATATTATTTGGAAAAAATTGTAATTTGTTATCAGAACCAACTTCAACAACTATAGTGGCTGATTGGATGAGCGTAACAAGAGTAGCCAAAATAACAACAATGAAAGTAAAAATTTCTTTATTCATTTTTTTTTTTTTTTTGATTGAAAAAAAAAAGAATTGTTGTTAAATTTTTTTTTATTTTTTTTTTTTGGATTCTTTTGTGAAAGGTCGTTAATGTTAGATTCCTCTCTTAAATAATTTATATCATACTAATTTCTTAGGCTTTGAATACGCGAATTCTTTGGGCGTTTACTTATTTGACTAAGTTGTATAAGCGAAAAACCGAGCCATTTGACAAAAATTTCCAAATTTAGGATATTAATTGCCAAAAAAAAGATTATGGTTTGTTGATTTTCAACAATTTTTCATGATTTATTTTTTTATTTTTTTTTTTAAAATACAAAAATGTCAATCAAGTTGTAATCCAAAAAGTCATATGCGTAATACGCATTTGATATAAATAATTATATAATTATTATTTTACTATCTGTAAAAGGGTTAGAATAAAATTTAAATTTATATCTCGTGGCAAATATTCATGAAACACAACTTAAAACTCCCCCTAACTCCAACCTAAAATCTTAACTCATTTAGGAGAGATTGATAAATTATTTTCAAAATTTAATTGTTTAAAAAAAAATTATTCCCAATGGCAATATAGCCTTTTGGTATTACAAAAAAAAAAAATATATCAAATAATTTTCATTAAAAAAAACCAATCATTTATAAAGTTACCGATTTACTTAATTCTAAAAAAATTTAAAATTATTTCTTAATCGGTAATTTAATTTTTTATGTATTACTTTTGTCTCCATGTTTTGACTTAAAACTGTATGTCAAACTAAATCCCTCATTTTCATTAACAATGATAAGCAAAAATGTCTCATTAGGATCCTTTGATAGAAAGATTTCTATATTAAAGTTTACACTTTGTGTAAATTATGGGGGCTGTTTTACAGTTCGAGTATATTAATAAAAATAATAATTATTATATATGATTATATTACACAAATTTGTACATTATTTCACAAAAGACAAAGGTTTATGCAAGATTAGGGTTAATAAATAAAAGCTTATGAATTTTAATTTTAATGAATTTAATAAATTTGTATAAGCTTAAATTTAAATCGACCTAAAATGTATCGGTCGGTTTATAATGAAAATCCGGCTAAACCTTCCAATGTTTTACAACATTAATTTTTTATCATATCTTTATATAATCTCTTAAAATTCGGTAATTAACGGAATCCAATCAATGATTTATTTGTTCTTTTTCGAAAAAAAAAATATATATATATTTTTAATTCATAAATTCTTTAAAAATTATTTCTTTTTTTTTTTTTTATTCTTATTCCGTCTTGGAATTTTCCTTCGCTGTTGTACTTAATAATATTGTATAACGATACTTCTCTTAATTCGATGTTATTTTAAATAGTGACACAAAATGGGAGTTATTCAATGCTTACACTACATTGGTGCGAAGATCGTACTATCGATAAAATACGATAAACATATTAAATACCTTTAATCTACATGTATCCATTCGGTGGACATTGCCGCAATTATTAAAAATTTTCGGAATCAAGTTACCCAAAAAGTGATTTATTATCTGTTAGCCTTTTGTGTAACTTTGTTATAATCTATTGATTTTCATCTAAATTTTTTTTTTTTTTTTCCTAGTTTTCTTTTATCTTTTTAATATCTTTAATAAAAGTTAAACCGAAAAAGAAAAAATGTCAGTTAATGATAATTATGATTTTAATTTCATTCTAGAATCTGTTACATTAACAGGAAAAAGGATTCGCCTTGAACCATTAATTGTATGTACAATTATATTTAATTTAATTTTTTTTTTTTTTTTTTTCTGTTTTTTGAATAATTAAAAATTACTAATTATGAAATATATATTATAAAGCCATCCGTTCATGCAAAAGAATTGTATGAGGTTTCACATGTAAATCCCGAATCGAGAAAAGTTTTTGATTATCTTCCGTATGGTCCATTTAATACTTATCAAGAATTTTTGAACTTTTTAAATGGTCCAAACATTAAAGGAGATAATCATACAATTTTATTTTGTATTATTGATATCGTTTCCGAGAAGAAGATCGGAATTGTTGGGTAAAAGTATTTACTATATTAAATAATCATTATAATATCACACAAGTATAACAAGTATATTAAATTTTTTTTTTTTTTTTTTTTTATAGTTATTTAGATACTCAACCAATTCATAAAAAAATTGAAATTGGTCATATATGGATCATACCATCATTTCAACGAACATATGCTAATACAGAAACAAATTTTCTTTTATTACAATATGTATTTGAATCTCTTAAATATCTTAGAGTTACATGGAAATGTCATTCTAATAATATTAATTCACGTAAATCTGCTGAAAGATTAGGTTATAAATTTGAAGGAACTTTAAGAAATCATTATTTAATTAAAAAAATTATTAATGGTATTGAAATTATTGATAAAAGAAATTCTGATTTTTTATCAATTATAGATAGTGAATGGGAGGATGTAAAAAAAAATTTATTAGAAAAATTAAAATAATAATAATAATAATAATAATAATAATAATAATAATAATAATAATAATAATAATAATAATAACAGATAATAATAACTGATAATAATAATATTTTATAAATAATAATAATAGTTTATTTTATAACTTTTGTGTAATATTGATATGTGTAATAAAATAAATAAATAAAAATTTGAGCAAATTTTTTTTTCGTGTAAAAAAATTGATAAGGTTTGTCGTACTTTCGTACTTGTGAATTTTTTTTAATGAAGTGTACAAGACGAAAATCTTTTAAGTTTTCTTAAAATTCGCTATTTCAAATATTAGAGACCCAACGTAATTAAACGCGCGTGACATCAGAATTTCGAACTTTAAAGAAAATATGATAAAATTGTAGTCGAAATCTATTTATTCTTATTCCCAAAGTGAAAGAATTCTTTTCTTTTCAATTTAAAATTATTTAAAAAAGTATAATTACAGAACATCGATAAATTTGAATGATAGAAAAAACCCAAATGTGAAACCTCACTATTACTTAATGTTTACAAAAGCAAACTTGATGTACAAATATTCTTATTCGAAAACGGTAAATTATAATAAAAAATTATATTGCGCCTAATTCGGTTTTCCGTGATTTTTTTCGTAATGCTCCGTGAATTACCATTAAATTATTGTGTTCTCCTGCATCTTGAAATCTTCTTCAAAGTTCTCCTATAAGGTTATTCGCTCCGAAAGACCTAAACTACCTAAACTCGAATTTTCGATTCGTAATTCGCTTCACAGATTTCTATGTACAACTTACATGGTTATATACTCAAAAATGTCATTATCGGTTTAACGGAACTGTTATTAGTAAAAGTTCCGGAAACTAACTGTATCTACGGTACACAATCACAATAATCATGTGTTTAAAGAGCGTTTCACAAAAATAAGCTTATGCAATGAGGTTTTTTCGTATTTTCTGATATCTATTAGTAATAACCCAATATAAATTTCATTATAGTAGTGAAATATTATACAACACAATATGAAATCAATTTATGAATATCATTCTCAGATGATAAGCTACCAACGAACACACTAATGACGACAGCAAGGACGATTAAATTTTATCGCTAAAGTCTATTAGATAAATGAAGAAAACGAGAAAACTATAGATTATTTGTGTAAAAATCTCTGCAACGAATTATAAATAATAAACAATCAAATCAAATCAAATCATACCCCTTTTTCACGTCTAACTGATTTAGATAAGCCATTTTATCTTCATTTCTATTGATATTGTAAGCGATTCTTCGGGCAAACTGTTACGAATCTTTTGTAGTTCTTCCGATAAATTTGGTGTGGGTGTTTCAGAAGGTATAGAAGATGCATTACTTCTAGAGAATATTGTTGTTTTAGTAAATATAAATAAAAAACTTATCCACATTATTATTATCCACATTATTATTATTATTATCGACTATGACAATGAAACCATAATAGTGACACGTGACACGTAACATAACTGTGCGGGAAAATTCTTGCCGAATGCTGTGTCATTTACCATTGTAACATCAACAATCTTATTATTAAAATTCTATTCCACGTGACCACAAGAAAAATAATTTTGGGAGAGTTTAATTAAGGTTATATGTCAGTCTATTAGATCATGCTGAAGTCAACACCCAAGGGGGAGCAATCCTAGCCTGGACTACCAATCTTCTTCGTTAGCCCCATTCCACTGCTGTGATGACTATGTTTCCACTAGTCAGTCCGATCTAACAAAGGATGGGTCCAGTTGGATTTTGTACATTTAGTAGAGAACAATATTCATATATGTTTTTTTTTAATTCATACTGTTTTCATATCTTACAATGTATCTGCCTTTCAAAAGTAAAAATAAAAATAAAATAAATAAATAAAAAATAGATTTTGACGGACTGATATTTTTTTATTAATGGCTAAACAATTGATATTTTTTTTTTTATTGGTTAAATATGACTACAAATTAATCCTTTAATTATAAGTTATTGAATATTGAGCTTTGCAACAATTAATATCACAATTACTAACCAATGATAGCAGCCACAGAATGCTAGAATTTTATTTTTAAAAGTTTAGACAATGATGGGAGCTATACAAGTTTGTGGGTAAAGCCCTAACAAAAGAATCAGAATGCTAGAATTGAAAATAATGATATATATTATCATGTGACTTTTTAGCTTAATTATAGCATAATTATGCTTATTTTTGATTTTTTAAAAATAATCAATTATATTTAATATTTGGAGCACGATACTTTAATTATACTTTTTGTGTGACTGACGCAATAACTATTATACTAGGAAAATGGAAACCATTGAGAATCCATCGTTTAAACACTAAATAGTGGTTACAAAATGTGACAAAGTATTACAAAATATGTTGCTAAAAATAAAGTGTTACAAAAAATGTGATACAAACATAAAAGGAAATAAGCAGAGGCTAAATTATAGTAATGTAAGTGGAAGAAAAGAAAAATGCATAGGTTAAACCAGTACTACAAATTTATTTAGTTCTGTACAATAATAGTCCTTCATTACACTCTGGACAATAATAAGCAACTGTGCCATGAAATTAATAAAAGCCCTATTCATTTCTGGTCAGTTGCATTTTTTAGTCAGATTTTGTTATACAAAAATTAACCAATAAAATTTTTTTATTTTTGATCGCAAATTGAACTGCTTTAGATTGAAATTTAGTTCAAACTCCTTTATATTGATATATATTTTTAAATGTCACCTAAACAGAAATTATTAGTGTGTTTGATTAAAAGACATCCTCCAAAAAAATTGGACTAAAGTTCAGAAAATAGTTGCGTTATACAAACTGATCAGCCCAATTAAAATTAGCTTAAATCTAAGAATGATTATGGTTCAGTGAACCGCGGTTTGAACTGAGTCAACTCGACTTATGGTTCAGTTTGCTCGTACCTTAAATTGAATCGCAGAATTATGATTCAGTTCAAGTTGACTCAGTTCAAACTGAACTGAACTGAACTGAGAATTGTATTTAATGATTATGTAATATCACTATCTCTTTAAAGGTAAATCATTAAAATTAATTATTAATTTAACAG
>QZLH01000025.1:25630-51212 GCA_003833135.1 Oehlia diaphana
TTTAATTTGGTATAGTAGTTATTAAGTTATTTAAATTTAAAATTCATGTTAAAATCGATCATTAGTTATGTGGTCCTTGACTTTTTGCCGGGTAGTGTATATTGCATATAAAAAAGCTGGAAAACTTTAACACATTAATTTATTAATTATTGCATTATTATCATTCTTCATTAACAACAAGATTAATTGTAAATAACATAATGATTTTTCTCTTGAAATTGGTATTAAACTAAACTAATTCCCATTCGATAAATAATTAAATCAATGGCTCAGAACTAAGTGATCCGGGGCATGGTGATGCTGGATATGGGCGTTCATCACTCACTTCAGCACATTCATTCTTTGCCTTTGCCTTTTTCGGTGTTGACATGCAACCAGATAACTGGCGCTGATTTATGTCTCGAGGTCTCTTTCGGCGCCCGGCTGTTTTGAATGATTTAGTGACAACCTCCAACTTCTCTCTTTATTTCTTTCTTAAAGAATTCAATTAGCAGAAAACTATCAATAAGATTAGACTAAGCCAATTATGCCCCTGCGACCCATTTTTCGCCTCTCTCCAGACTTTCTTTACATATTTTTTCGAGAAGCTGTTGCCAAACTTGCACTCTCGCCCTTTGATGTTAAACATTGTCAGATTCATCAAACAATCCGAAAGCTTGGTCAAAGATCACGTTCCAAATGTGACAATTGAACCAAGCTTTCAGTTTCGTGTCTTACATGCCCCCACCTTGAATTTTTCGAACTCTGTGAATAATTTATTAAAGCTCTTTAGATACATCGGCGTGACCGACAATATTTATTTATTATTTTGTGATTTTGTTTCAATACACCTATCTTTGTCATTAACATGTAAATGAATTATTACCTTGCCAACAAATTCATATAGAAATTCAGCGATTTGATCTGGGAGATCAGGTACGTGAGGGCCGGCGGCATAATCAATTTCGTCAAGTTCTGTGTCACTCAAATGCGATGAAGTTAATTCATCGTTGACGTCTATAATAAACGAATGGATAGCACTAAGAAAAAGGAATAAGACCACAGTTTAATAAACTTATTCCTACAAGAACATGTACTCATGCATTAATACTAACTGCTCGAATTCCTGTTCTTGTTTCTTTTTCGATGAATCTTCCAGTCGAAAGTTTCCACATGCATTGCTCATCCATTGACTTCAAGGCTGTACCAATTTCCTCTCGATTTTACTTGCTTAGTCTAAATGGTCCTACCTAGACAGGAAAAGCATAAATTTTGTTATTCGTAAAAAAAAAATGTTTAAAAATAACCAATGAAGATTTACTTTGTTTTCCTTCGCTTAACATCGTCTTTATATAAGTCAACTATCTTTAGAGCACCTGATTTTCCGCAAAGTTTTGTTTTAACAACTGTTCCAGATCGACCAAATCCCAATGCTTCGCCAAAGTAGAATCGTTCATAATCATTATTTTTCATGTCTACGAGAAACTTATCATCACTTGTGTGTTTGAAATTTTCCATATTAACTTTTTTTGCACCCCGAGTGGTTGTCTTTGGACGAGTATTCGGAGATTCTTTTTTTGGCTCGGTTTTTCGACGTTTAGACTTTGGTGGCTTATATTCGTCATCATCATTATCCGACTGGTCTGAATTGTCTGAATTGTCCGAATCTGGATGATTGTCACCTTCATCATCATGATCAGACTTTGGTGGCGATGACGAAGAGTCAAACTTTGAGGCATTACTAGAAACGTCTTCGAAGTAATGCATACATTCTAAAAACGAAGGCTGATGTTCTGTGTGTTGTTGATTTATAGGAATCATAGGGGATATGTAGAGTTTATTTATATTTGGTGGATCATCACGTTTTAGAAACCATGTTCTAGCGTATGTTGTGATCATGCCATATTGTAATTTATTAAGTACCATATATCCGAAGGCTTGACGAATTATTCTCTTTATTTTTTCATGTATAGAAATAATCATTTGTACCATAATCTATCACATCAACCGCAGCATTATAAAGTTCGTCAAGGTTCTCTATGTTATCTGTAAGTTTTACTTGTCCGTCTTCGGTTATCTCGGTCCCTCCTACTAGTTCAACCATAAGCTGTTCTGGTTTTACTTCAACCATAGCGACTACCTCTGTTTCATTTATAGAATCCAACTTCGCCCCATTATCGGCACGGAAAAGTATAAAGTCTGGTTCACCAAAGATCGCATCACAGCAATCGTGCAAAATCCATCTTTCTGGCTTTGGTAGTTTTCTCAATCTTTGATTATTTATTTCCTTCATTATTCGCAAAAAAGTATCGACTATTATTCTTTCAGACTTTACACTCATTTGATTGATTTTGGGATGGTTAAACGTTTTAACTGTGTTATTAATTGATGATGAAGCTATTAATGCTTCATTAAGAAAAGTTTTCCATTGTAACAATGGAATCTCAGATAGTTTTCGCGAAGCCAATTCATCTATGCTTTCAGTTGTCATTTCATAAGCCTTCGGAAGGAGAAGATTTAATCGAAACAATTCTCTTTCTGTAAGAAGTCCTAGTGACGAATAAGGGAGTATTAAGAAAAAGTAATAAAGCGAAAGTCAGGATGTTTAGTGATAGAAAAATTTAAATATTAATAAGTATATACCAATTACATGCCAGGACGCGTTCATTCGCGTTGACAATTTATTACGACTCACTTACCAGTGGCACCGGGTTGCTCTGCGATAACGCGAATATGTTTTTGGGCGGGTTTGACGATAAAAAGCAGGAAAGAAAGGCACAAGAAAAGTAAGTATTCGGTATTATTGGCAAATATATAAAAGCGTGGGAAAAAACGAAGCTCGCTTACCTCCTTTAATCTTACTAATCAGGTTTAATATTTTTTTAGCTGTTCCAAGAAGTATATTGATACTTAAAAGGTCTTCTCGTGTTAATTCAAGGAAAGTGCTACCCTTTAAAACCTACTGATTATACATTTTATCGATATCTTCACCATCAAGGTCTAATTCAGCTCTCCTCTTGCAAAAATTCCTTAACCCCATCTCGATTCCATCCATTAATTTCTTCAACCATCGGGAGACTAGCCGTAGGAGCACTCGTAGAAGTACTTGTACTTGCAATGTTGTCGGACATGGTTATTTGCAAATGTGGTAACAGTTGTACAAGTTCAAAAAAAAAAATTTCTGAAAGAGTAACACGAATAGAGGATATATCATATTTATAAGAAATCGATTGTCGCACAGATTGATCTGACATACTAAGCTATAATATTTCACTGCGCCGACGTGCTGGCAATCAAGAAAATTGATTAACATCGTGATAACATTTATCTAGAACCAAACCAAAGTGTTACTGACCTTTCTTTATTCTTTTGAAGAATATACCGTTTTCGATTCACGTTTAAGTATTCGTTGATATTGATATTAGTATCTGTTTTCACGTACATCAGGAATTTTTTTCCGCTTAAAATCCACATGGAAATCCACATCAAATATTGTGGAAATATGTGGAAATCTAAATAGTTCCAGTATTTTCCGAATACCCTGTGACGAAACACGTGGTATTTTCAGCATAAGTCCGTGTGGATCCATGTAGGATATTGGGAATGTGTGGAATTCCACGTATTTCTGAGCAAACACACGTGGAATTACATGGACCGACCCACCTAAAAACTTCCTGATGTACACGCGCCTCTTTTGTTGCATGGGAACCGCCAAACCTGCCTGTAAGTTCAACACGAAGGGCGGTATTCCTAATTGGACAGAAAGAATGCTGATACTAATGCCCCAGGCTTTGCTTGCAAATCTTCCGTGTTCAACACACGTGTAAGAGGAGAGGTTTGCATTGCTCATGGTTCCTTCCATTAATATCTAACCAATTTGACTAATTTACTTTCAAATGATTTTATCAGTAAGCGAAATGTTTGGAAATCATCGGGATACGTTATTAAATGTAAGAAGATCACGGGCAAAAGTAAGTATGAAAGTCATTGCACCATTGAGCTATGGATGAAGTATTCTTAATTTCTTTATTTAGCAAAGGGTAATTTTAACGAATAAAACGCGAAAAGATTTTCAAACCGCAAAAACAAATGATTGAATGAACCAGAAATCCCTAGTTTGTGATATTGATTTCATTCTTTTATAGGATTGGAATAATGAGATTGATAATTTCTTCCAAGCAACGGAAATCACAGGCTGACAGGCAACAAAACAAGCAAGGAGGATGAGGTATGGACTTCACGTTAGTATGGATTGTTTTAATTGCCACGATGTTCATATGATGATTCTGAAACAAGTGATCTCGATACACGGGTAAATTATATCTGGTAGGTGTTGTTCGCTGTAAATGTTTACTATTTTCTCTTAAAGGAGGCAATTGATGGTCAAGACCAAGAGAGGCGAAGGATGCGACCAGTGGAAGAGGCGAAGAAAGTGACCAAAAGTGGCTAAAAGAAATGCTTAATGAAATAAAGATTTATCACATAATTTTCAAAAAAATTCAAGGAAATTTACGTACCGAAGCTCCTAAAATATGGAGTTCTCCATGAGGCGTTTGTCTTCATGCTCACATCATTTGCTGGGGAATCGTTTGCAAGTAAAAGAAATACTGTCACAAAAGAAGAAAAACGATTAGCCATAGAGGGCTTACAAGAAATACATGCATTAGGAGTGAAACATGGGGATATCAGATTAGATAACATAATGGTGAGTAGGTTAACGGGTCGTTCTCGTGTTTGGTGGATTGATTTCGCGCTGAGTGAAATTATAGGTAATGCAGAAGATCTGAAAGCAGAATTACTCGAATTGAGATACTTACTTGACCTGTGGTAACTTTACCTAAAATATATATATAATGGATTTTTTTTTCCTTTGATTGTGCTAACTTACAGTACTACATTAGTATTATAATATGTGCTTATGATAAGCTTTTCCTGTGTTAACGTGTTAACTCATTAATAAATATAAGTAACAATAATATCATTTGCGCCATCAATTAATTATATTATGTGTTAGATTGACATATGATTTCATACAATAAATCGATTCTTTTCTAATTTTTTTTTTGCATGCATGCAAAATTTTGCGCGCAAAATTCTATCCCGATCATAAATGTATTACTGATAAACTCCCGATAAGCATAGTAAATAGAGCATACCTGCATCATTCGTACAGACCTGTTTCTCCAGAGTATATTTCTGAAAAAAAATAAACGAATAGAGGAATATTTGCATCATACATTAGAGATTTAACAGAATCATTAGACCGGTGTCGCAAAACTATGGATCAGAAAAAAATCACGTCCACAAAGTTGGCCTGAATGCCCGGCATCCATAACATTGCCTATTTCTTAATCATGAGTCGGAAATTAATAGCCGGGTTAAATATGAACTTATTGTCCTGCAAAAAACAATCATTTTTCGCTGCCACTTCCAATGATATGGAAGCAGTTTCAGATATTTTTTTTGGGTAATTTTTGATTCTGTAAAATCATTTTTGAGCCATTTATCATTTTTAGCAATGTAAACATTACAGCCATTAGTTGAAACTTTCAGCATTACCGCAACCACTTCTTTGTCTCTTGCTAGTAATGTTGCCAATCTACTAGCAAATTTGTCATTCTTCGTCAGTCTAGTGATTTTGTCACTTGCTTCGTCTGCGACAAGTTTGATACCACTAGCAACACATATTTTGCTGTACAATTCTTTCTCTCTCTCAAGCATCATTAACTTCTTTGTCTCATTTTTTTTTGCATCGACTCATAATTACATACAGTCCCCGGCGAAAAGAATGGCGGTGCGAACTGAATATCATTTGTTTTGATATGAGATCAGAATTTTCCTATTTAAATTAAAACTTGTAATGCCCAATGGACTTTTAGAATACTATTTTTAAAAGCAATAAAAAAAAATGGAAGTTTTATTATTGTTTTTACGCTTATTTTACCTTCTAAAAAAACAAAGAAGTTATAAATTTAATAGAAATCAGAGAATAATAATTTGCTATGAATTTTTTTAAAATGCACAAAATCCTACATAATAATAAATTCCAATTTTTTTTTAAAAAAAAACTACTTACTTTTAACTGCCTAATATTATAATTGCTTTTTGTTATATTACATTGCCACAGAGGAATACTACTGATAATTTTTACATTAAAATTGAATTTGGTATTAAAGTTTGAAATAAAAAGTAAACTTCATTTTCTCATCAACCAAAGCTTGTATTGAAACAAAATTACAATTATGAGATTCCGAGCTTTTATATTGCTTTTGGAAAATGATTATCTTTATGCAACATAATAATTCATCATACTCACTATTATACTTGAACTATCACATTACACAGATGCCACACAGGAATTTTAAGACCACCATTCGAACTACATAGTCAAGAGGAATTCAATGGTGGTAATTTTGTCTCAATTTGACCTCTGGATGGAGAGAAAGTTAAGAAAATATTAAAATATCATAATAAAAGAACGCTAGTCAAGAGTGCGAATAGTACACAATATTAAATTGAAGCATTTATTGACACGGAAGATGATCAAACCAAATATTAGTTAAATAATGAAATATATGTATTTTCTGTTCCTCTTTCAGAAAATAAAAAAAATTTCACATTTTACTATAAATTGCATTTGTGATATCAAAAAAGCTGACCGCCATTCTTTTCACCAGGGTCTGTATATATAATAATAATATTGAACTAGTTTATTAGTTTGTTTATTGCTAAATTAGTGTTAAGATTTTATTTAAATATCAAATATATTTAAATATAATATTGTGATTTTTTAAGTATTGTAAAAATATTAATTTAGTAAATATGAAAATAACTTATTAAAAATTATTTTATTGACTTATTATTAATAAAATCATAATTACTTTTCAATATATCATTACATAGAAAGTAAAAATTCATCTATATACTTGTTAACAAATACATATTATATGGACTACATTTGATATGGAATTAATAGGAATTAAATCACAATGGTTTTCTAATTTAAATATGGACATCCAAATTTTGAGTTTCCAGGCATATTTTCAAAGTAATCATACCATTGTATTAAGGTAAATTCAAGATTTAAAAGTTTTACTAAATATAAACTTTATCCTAATATGTGTCATCATAATTTCCTTGATAATCTACATCCATAGTTATTTCAGCATTTGAAAACCATAGTTCTTGATGAAATTCTGACGCTGTTTATATTTTCACTCTACTAAAATAAGCGATTAAATTGATTAAATTACAATTTAATTTTATTTTCTACTATGTGATTTAACCATACGCATCCGGGAATATCCAATCCAAAGCTTACTTTTTTTTTGTTCTAATGGTCTAGACGGCTGCATGAATCTACAAAAGAGGTCATCAAATACTTTAATATTACCCACTGCACAGCGGCTAATCTGCTATTACCGATCATAATAGGGGTATTACAATTTTTAAGGAAATTATTCATGCAATTGGTATTATTTTATAAGCATCATTAGAAATTTTTTTTCGGTATAATTTGTATAAACTAATTTGGAAAAATTGTATTAAATCACAAAGATAATCTTTAGCTAGTTTCTATTCATGCACGGTGATTGAAAATGTAAGTATGACGTAATTTGCTATTTTTACTATTCAATCGTGACAATGATCGACAATATGCTAATTTTAGATAATTGGTGATTTAGGCCTGCAGTACTACATAACACAATTATTATATCGTACATACATAAAAAAGCTTAAATTCTTTTTTTCCACTTTATTTATTATTATAATATTTGATAAGACCAAAATGCAAGTTGTTAACAATTCGAATGAATGGTTTGAAGAATTTATTTCTAAAAAATATATAAAATATCATGAATATAATGATTTTCACAATATCAAAAAAATTGCTCTCAATAAAGTTTACCAAAAATATTTTGTATTAAAATTGGTTAATCTTAACAATATCACTATAAAAGAAATCATTAATGAGGTAATTAAAAATATAATAATAAATGATATATATATTTTTATTTATATTATTTGATGTTTAAACATATCTGTTACATTTTTAATTTAGCTTGAATTTCATTGTAAAGTCAATTCCGAGAACATCATCTGCTTTTTTGGAGTTACAAACGAAGGTAATTCTAAAAGAAAGGGAAGAGTATTTATGGTCATTGCTTTAAATTAATAAAATTAATTATTTTTAAAATTAGAAAATCAAAATAGCCAATTGGAAAAATATTTTTTATTTATGGAGCATGATAATAATTCTCTTCGAAATTATTTGAAAGAAAATTTTAAGATTCTTACGTGGGAAAACAAATGTAAATTAGCATACCAATTAGTATGTGCTGTATCATACTTACACAATGAAGGAATTGTAAACCGTAATTTGGTAATTTATTTAATTCATTTATATAAATAAATATTTTTTTATATTACTTATTTGTCTATATTTAATTTATAGTATTCTGATAATATATTGATTCATCGTCATACTATTAAATTGGCTGATTTTGGACTATCAAAAAGAATCAAAAAAGTATCTGGACAAAGAGAATCAGACTTATTTGTTAATGTTCCTTACGTTGATCCTAAAAAGTTCGTTGATAGTATCAATTTAAAACAATCATACTTTTTAAACAAAAAGAGTGATGTTTACAGTATTGGAGTGCTTTTATGGGAGATTTCAAGTGGTCGACCACCATTTAAAGATGAATTTTATGATGTTACTTTAGCAACACGAATTTTACATGGTTATAGGGAAATAATTGTCCCTAATACTCCTATTGATTATTCTAATATTTATACTGGTAATTATATTTTTGATTTTATTTTTTATTTTTGTTATTTTTTGAAAACTTATTTTATTTACATTTATATAGAGTGTTGGAATTATGACCCAGATAATAGACCAGATATGAAACAAGTAGTTGATAAATTAGAAGAAATTATTACCCTAACGGAAGATCATCACATATCACCTAGTAATGATAATTCATTATATGAAAATTTTATTCATAATTTCAATAAAATAATTATAAAAGAAATGGAACCTTGCATAATTCAAAATATTAATGAAAATGTTTTTGAAGAAGATTTAAGCGTTATGATTGATGAATTATTTGAACTTTATCTTAAGGAGCTAAATATTGGAAAAGAAACAAATGTGAGAAAACAACTTGTCCTCAATTATTTTAAAAATTACAAGATAAATTTACAAGAAATCTACAATTGGCTTCTAAATCTAAATAATCAAAATAATTCAAATTCTATTTATTTACTTGGATATTTTAATTATCATGGGATTGAAACTAATATTAATAAGAAAAAAGCATTTGAATTATATCAAAAGGCAGGAGAGTTAGAAAATGTTGTAGCTCAATATTATCTTACTATTATGTATATGGATGGAGAAGGTGTTGATAAAAATTATGAAAAATCTTTTGAATTATCTAAAAAATTAACAGAAAGAAAATATCCATGTGGAATAAATTCATTAGGTTATTGTTATTATTGTGAAATCGGAACTAATATTGATATACATAAGGCATTTGAATTATATCAAATGGCAGCAAATTTAGGTAATCTTAGAGCTCAATGTAATCTTGCTTTAATGTATAGAGATGGTGAAGGTGTTGAAATTAATTACAATAAAGTTTTTGAATTATCTAAAAAATCTGCAGATGGTGAATATTCGGGTGGAATGAATATGTTAGGATATTGTTATAGTATTGGAATTGGAACTAATATTAATCAACAAAAAGCATTTGAATTATATAAAAAAGCTGCATATATAGGTTATAATGTAGCTCAATATAATCTTGCCACAATGTATGAATATGGAAATGGTATTAAAAAAGATAAAGATAAAGCAATTTATTGGTACAAAAAATCTCTTGATCAAGGATACCAAAAGTCTCAGAATAAGTTAAACAAACTTTTAAAAGAATGATATTAGTTTATTATATATTTTACTGATTAATAAAACACTTATTTAAATATTTAATAGTTTATAAGTGAAACTAAATTTTAACAAAATATAAAATTTCGATTGTCACTTTTAATTTTAATATAGGCTACGCCAGGATTAGCATCACGTGACACCTTCGATTTGATTGGTCATTTATATTATATCATGATTTGTTAATATCGGAGAGTTTCGCCAATATCGGAAAGTTTCGGAGAATTTGGCTCGAAAAATAAAAAGTTTATACTATGGATTATTGTTTGCTCACATTAAACTATAAAAAATTTTAATTATTAGTAAAAAAAAAATAATGAATCTGTCGGACCATTTATTAATAAAAAAAATACTTTTAAATGATCGACACATGCAAAAATCATCCGATCGATAATTAGTAAGCAATTAAGTTACATAAATACTTAAGTTGTTGTAATTATCTTTCGACAATGTCTGATGATATTACCAACATGCATATTACAAATAACTGGGTGGAAGCAGCTATTTCCAAAAAATATATAAAATATTACGAATTTAAAGATTTTCAAAACATTGAAAAAATTGGCAATAATCCTGGAAAAGTTTATCGTGCCAAATGGAAAAATTTGAAACAATATTTTGTGTTAAAATCATTTGACCTTGACAATACTTTTGTAAAGGGAATTATCCAAGAGGTAATTATAAAATATATATTTTATCCATAATTATGATATTTAATTTTAAATTATTTAAATATATTTATATTTATAATTTAGCTTGAATTCAATGTACATAATAATATTATTCTTTCTTTTGGAATTACAAATAAAGGTATAAAATATGACGTTAATAAAATAGATATTTACAGTAATTATTTCGTGTATTAATAAAATTAATAATTTTTGCTTTAAAAAAATTAGAAAGTCATAGCTGTCAATTGAATGAATATTTATTAGTGATGGAGTATGCTGACGATAATTGGGAAGATAAAGACTTTCAGAAAAATATTAATTTCAATTTATTATACGGAGAATTATCGCAATTCATTCAAAAATTTAATAAGATAAATATGAAGCAAATAGAACCTACAATTCAGGATATCAGTGAAAATATTTTTGAAGAAGATTTAAGCATTATAGTTGATGAATTGATTAATGAATATGTTAAAGAACTAAATATCGGTAGAGAAGTAAATGCAAGAAAGAAGTTTGTTCTTGATTATCTTAACGATCATCTGATAAATTTACAAGAACTTTATTATTGGCTTCTAAATAATCAAATTAATTCTAATTCTATCTTCTTACTTGGATATTTTAATTATCATGGGATAGGTATTATCGCTAATAAACAAAATGCATTTAAATTCTATCAAAAGGCAATAGAATCAGATCATGTTGTAGCTCAATATTATCTTATATATATGTATATGATTGGAAAGGACGTTGATAAAAATTATGACGAAGCATTTGAATTATCTAAAAGGTTATCAGGAAGAAAATGTCCATGTGGAATAAATATGTTGGCCTATTGTTATGAGTATGGGTTCGGAACTGATGTTGATGAACAAAAGTCATTTAAATTATTTCAGAAAGCAGCAGATTTAGGAAATGCTATAGGAATAAATAGGTTAGGCCGTTGTTATGAAAATGGAATTGGAACTGAAGTTAATGAGCTAAAGGCATTTAAATTATATCAAGAAGCTACAGATTTAGGGAATGTTGAAGGTATGAATAATTTAGGATGTTGCTATGAAAAAGGAATTGGAGTTGATGTTAATAATAAAAAAGCATTCGAATTATACCAAAAAGCTGCAAATTTGGAGAATATTATAGCTCAATATAATCTTGCTTTAATATATGAATACGGAAAAGGAATTGAAAAAAATATGAGCAAAGCAATTTATTGGTATAAAATTTCTGCTAAACGAGGATACTTAAACGCTCAAAACAAATTAAAAGAACTTTTGAAATGACGAATTTTTGAAACTTGTAAATTAAAATTATTATATTATTTATTAATCCTAATATCTCTTATTTATTCGGTGTATGAGAATATTTATTTCTGTGGATTTTCTAATAAAAAAATTCGGATAAACAAAAATAAGATATGATCGGCTCGCCGAAGTTTTATTTAATAATTATATCATAAATTTTTAATTTTTTTTTTCTTAATTCAAGTTGCAAGCAATAGAGGCCACGTATTTTATAAAAGTGATTCCAAATATTTTTCACATTATGCAGATATCGACCAGCATTATATACGGTATATACGCATAATTTTTTCCTTAATATCAATTTATCAAATTGAACCAACCAATGGCATAGTATAGAACTATGCAAATAGTAATAGACAAGCTGAAATTCGCGAGATTTCAATTTCTCATTTTGATTTAAATTAAAGAATTTAAGATATAACGGAAACAACGAGGCTCAATCGGCTCAAGTAACAAATTTGTTGGAACCGTAAATAAACTAGATGCCAAAAAGACGCGTTATATTTTTAAGTTGTAAATTTATTAATTTATCTTAACTTCTATAAAGTGTACAATTATAATATATAATATATTTTCCGCTAACGTAAAACAGAGTTTAAATTTGTAACTTTGGCTTACGTTGTAAGATTTAATTATTTATACGATGTAAGACCTAAGCCCGTGATAAATCACGTTGCGCCACCTTAGTCTTAACAAAATAATACTATATTAGTAATATAAATATTTACAATAATCCTTTTCACCTCTGTCATTTTCAAATTATTGCAATTCTGTCTTTTTCCAAATTTTACAATCTGTAATTTTCATATTCTTACAATCTGTAGCTTTCCTCAATAAACCTCTGTAACATTCATTATTCCCTAGTTTAACGTCATTCGGACATAAACCCCATATTTTTTAGTTTAACGTCATCTCGGACGTTAATTCTGTAACATTATACAATCTAAATCACTAAGAATAATTCTAATTATAATTCTGCGCTCCATAATTAATAAATTCACTAGGTAAGTCAGTAAGTCACGGCATTACAACGAATAATTGAGTGTATATTCATTTTTGGAAATGATATTTAAAATTTTTCTTTTATTGTTATTGTGAGTAATATCTTTCTTTCCTGTCGGACAATTAAAGGAACGAACCTTAGACTAATAGACTATTAAGTAATCATTATGTAATATCATACCCTTTTGAACATCAAATTCCGGTTAGGCTGTGTTTTAACCCTTCTAAATTCAATCATTTCTGTAGATATGTACTGTAACATATGTAACTTTCTTTTCACGTAGAACATATCTAATAATACTAATATATATATATATACATATATATTATATTACAATTATCTCCAAATGTCAAATAAATAGCAATCAATTTTAGAATAATATAAATATACAAAATTCATTACATGGGGAATTTTCTCAAATTATTTAAAATATAAAGAAAATAGAACCTAAAACTCAAGATATTAATGAAACTAATTTTAAGGAAGATTTATGTATTATAATTGACGGATTAACCAATCTTAGTTTTATTAATAAAGGAAAAGAAATAAATCTGAGAAAGAAAGCTTTATAATCTAATTATGTAAAATAAAATGTATTTGAAATACCTAGACCCGTTCCGTGTAAACACGAAACAAATCTATAACAGAGCGATCTATCCTAATACAATAAAATCACGAAAAAATAAATAATAAAAAAAACCCCCCAATTAAACCTAAACTAAACTCGGACCTAACTAAAATCCTAACCAGAGAAAAATATAAACTAACCTAAGAAACTAAACTTTAAAGAAGCTCTTACTAATCTAGTGCTACAATTAATTATGAACTAGTGTTTAGGTCGAGCACTTCCCCACATTCAGTTGCTTATCCAAATCCTATTAACTCTTAACTAATTAATTGTATCTATCACTCATTTGATGTAAAATCACGTGACTTCGATTAATAGATACAAAATTTTCATTCCTAAAATCCCTACCTAAATCCTTCCTTCTTCTTCCTTTCTTTTCTTCATCCTCGCCTTCGCTAAAATTATTT
The DNA here is from genome assembly GCA_003833135.1 of Oehlia diaphana. Classification (NCBI taxonomy): domain Eukaryota; kingdom Fungi; phylum Glomeromycota; class Glomeromycetes; order Glomerales; family Glomeraceae; genus Oehlia; species Oehlia diaphana. The sequence goes on from QZLH01000025.1 coordinate 39,572, forward strand.
TCTTTTAAAAATCTGGGTGTATAAATAATGTGATCGCCTGATTTTCAGAAAAAGAAATTTGCCGGCCCGAGATTTGCCGGCCCGTGTTTCCGGGTTTTGCAGGGCTCTATTCTGCCATTTAAAATGCCGAAACTTTAATTAATAAAAGCCGAAAAAAGGGGGAACGAAAGATTTATTATTAATTACAACAATATTTTAACAGTTTTATTAAATATAGACTTTTTAAGACTTTCTATGAGCCAATACTAGTAAAAAAAAAAAAATTTCAGTAGATCTTAATACTTATATTTTATAATAATGATGCGTATGTTGTGATTTGTTATTTGAAAAGAATAAATATATAGAAATTTTTTTCTTTGAAGAAGTCCAAATATTTCTTTTCCAATTCTATCATCGCCATCGTTAAATGTACTATAAAATGTATAAAGATGAAAAATGTAATTTCTTTCGTTAGGAATAGAATTGTTAATAGAAAAAAATTTCAGGTCACAAATCATTGTAAGATACATTTTTATATTGTATTCTATAAAATAAATTTTATTCAGAATGATAAGCCATAGGACATAAATATTTCATGATGCATGGTGGAGATCTGCGCCGTAACTAATTAACTTAAGACTGACTGTAGTGCTACAGTACGTTAAAAAACAAATATGTAAAACAAAATATGTTGTGCAAAAAAAACAATTTATTACAAATCAGAAAATTCAAAATTAAAAATTTTACTTTCTCCATTTCACAATGTCTGAAATAAATAACCTTAACCAAATAGAATATAATCATCCTCTAAATGTGGGTAACATTGATTCATCATATAATAATAATTCAAAATTTTTTCAAATTACTCAAAATTTTTGCAAGTTTAATATAAAAGAAATAGAACCTACAATTCAGAATATTAATAAAAACGTTTTTGAAGAAGATTTAAGTTTAATGATTGATAAATTGTTCAGTCTTATTTTTAATGGGACAAATAAAGGGCGAGAAGAGAAAGCAATAAAGCAACAATTTTTTGATTGTATCAATAACCATAAGATAAATATACAAGAAATCTATTATTGGCTTCAAAAGAATATGACCTATTCAAATTCCATTTATTTGCTTGGATATTTTAATTATCATGGAATTGGAATTGATATCAACAAGAAGAATGCGTTTGAATTATTTCAAAAAGCAGCAGAGTTGGAAAATATTGCAGCCCAATTTGAACTCGCTAATATGTGTATGGATGGAGATGGCGTTGATCAAAATTATGAAAAAGCTTTAGAATTATCAAAAAAATTAACAGAAGGAAAGTATCCATGTGGGATAAATTTGTTGGGATATTGTTATAAAATGGGAATTGGAACAGAAGTTGATTCACAAAAAGCATTTGAATTATATGAAAGTGTAGCAGATTTAGAAAATTTACATGGATTATGTAACTTAGGAGTTTGTTATGAAAATGGAATTGGAACTGAAATTAATGAACAAAAAGCATTTAAATTATATCAAAAAGCAGCAGATTTAGAACATTCAGAAGGAATGAATAACTTAGGTTATTGTTATAATAATGGAATTGGAACTGATTTTGATGAGAAAAAAGCATTTAAATTATATCAAAAAGCAGCAAAATTGGGAAATGAATTTGCACAATATAATCTCGCTTTAATGTATGAATTTGGAGATGGAATTGAAGAAAACTTTGATCTAGCGATCTACTGGTTTAAAAAGTCTGCCGAACAAGGAAATATAAATGCTCAAAGTGATTTAAATATACTTTTAAACAATTTTTTTTAAAATTTTAGGATTATATGAAAATTTGTTATAAAATTAAGCCAGAATGAAGTAATATGTATATTTTTTTATTGGATAATTTTATTGCATAGTTTTATGATCTTAAATTGTAGTAGTAGTACACAGTGTAGTTACGTTTTGCATACAGTATATTGCAAGTTTTAATTTGTTTTTTAGATAGTTGAATGATGTTATTTTTTTCTGGGTAATCCATATTTAATCTATCACATTTATTACAATGGATGTTTTTTTTTTGCGAAATGTTATGTTTTTTTTGAACGACCAAACAATATAATAATTTTTACTTTTGTTATATTTCAATTTAAATTCAATATATCACGTGATGTCAAGTCGTATAAAACACTTATTTTACGAAGTGTAAATTAATGCAATAGAATACTGAAAAATATACGACTTACAACATTCGAATCGACGTTCAATTTAAATTCTGATTGGGCAGCATTCATGAATTACTTCTGAATTTTGAAATCATCAATAATAATATGCGTGGTGGCGCAGAAAATTGACTGCGGCAAATAAGATCATTTCTATATTTAGAAATGATTAACGCGTGATACATTCAAATTATGTTGTGTAAATTAATTTAAAATTAAAAAATTTAAAAATTTCTTTCTTCGTGAAATTACAATATCTATAGTAATAAAATGAAAGATGTTAACGAATATCATCAAAAGTATAATCAAATGTCAAATAATGTTGATACATCAAGTTCATTACATGAAGAATTTTTTCAATTTATTCAAAACTTTTATAAAATGGAAATAAAGGAAATAGGTCCTACAACTCAAAATATTAACGAAATCATTTTTGAACAAGATTTAAGTATTATAATTGATGAATTAGTTAATGTTATTTTAACAAATTTAAATAAAGGAAAAGAAGAAAAAGTAAGAAAACAACAAGTTTTTGATTATATTAATAATTATAAGTCAAATTCACAAGAAATTTATAGCTGGCTTTTAAATAACCAAATTAGTTCAAATTCCATTTATTTACTTGGATATTTTAATTATTATGGAATTGGAACTGACATTAACAAACAACATTCATTTGAATTATATCAGAAAGCAGCAAATTTAAAGAATTCACTTGGAATGTATAGCTTAGGAAAATGTTATGAAGTTGGAATTGGAACTGATGTTAATAAACAAAAAGCATTCGAATTATATCATAAAGTGGCAGATTTGGGAAATTCTCATGGAATATATTGCTTAGGATGTTGCTATGATGATGGAGTTGGGATTGATGTTAATAAAGAAAAGGCATTTAAATTGTACCAAATGGCAGCAGATTTAGGTCATATATTCGGAATTAATAATTTAGGATATTGTTATGACAATGGACATGGTACCGAAGTTAATAAAAAAAAGGCATTTGAATTATTTCAAAAAGCAGCAATATTGGGTAATGATTTTGCACAATATAATCTTGCTTTAATGTATGCAGATGGAAAAGGAGTTGAGAAAAATATTGACCTAGCAATTCATTGGTTTAAAAAATCTGCTGAACAAGGGGATCAGGATGCACTAAGCAAGTTAAATAAGCTTAAAAAAATTGAATAATTTTTTTAAAAAATAGCTTTGATGTCAAATATTATGGTTGATTGATTTAAGTTCGAAAAATTATTTATTCTTTTATGAAATCATATTTGTATGATATAAAAGGTTGGATTAATACATTACTGAAAAGTTTTGTAAATTCATTCATGGCATGTCATAAGAATATAAGTTTATTTTTCGATTAGTTAGTTATTTCAAAAAAAATGGCTATTATTCATTTAGGTGATTTATGAATTCTTTTTCCATAAATTATTAATTTCTATAAAATACTATGATATATAAATACATGTGAAAAATTACATAAATCTACAATACCTACGGCGGTATATATAAATAAAGTAGAACGTTATTTGATTAACAAAAATGATAATGTATTCATCCAGCTAATAAAAAAGTATATTTATGTATTTAATAAAATGTAGTATATTTATTTGATAATATAAAATAAACTATTTATCCAATTAATAAATAAGCATAATGATGCAAAAATATATTTTAAAATAAATTTATTGTATGTCTATTTTTTTGTTACATTATTCTAATTTACAATCTACTAGTACTATAGACATTAATTCACAATGGAATTATTTAAATCACCAATATATTAAGTTTGAAAATGTTGGTACAATGTATAAGCCAATATTCCTTTAACCCTTTTCAATATACACTTTAAATATATTCTTTAAATAACTCTTGGGTAGGATATGAAGATATTTTTTGAATCTCTTTAGTGATTGTAACTATGCCCTTCTATTAGATAATACATCTAGAAATATTGCAATTCCTTGGAATTAACATTTACCTCAAAGAAATTAGGTGCTAAGGCATCTTTTCAACACATTTTTTGAGAACTTTGCCAATTATTTTAAGCTTTTTATCTTGCTTTAACTAATTTTTCAAAATAGCCTTATTGATTATTTAATTTTTCCAAAAATTCTTTAGGAACTAAATAGTATTCATTACTATTACCCTAATATAAATAAAATACAATATTATTTTTGAATTATGTAGTAATTCAGAGTAAGAAAACACTATTAATTTTTTAAGCTCTTTTTATTGAATCAAATATTCATATCATTTCATCCATGTTTTTTTAAGATTTCTGGATCAGATAATTGCTGTTCATCATTATTAGACGATGAGTAATTTTTACTTTGCTGATCTTGATTAATTTGGGCATCTTGATTTTGCCAGTCTTGAGTAATTTGGTTATCTTGATTTTTGTCAATCTTGAGAAAGAGCCTTTCCATCTCATTTTTAAAAATTTGAAATATTAATTATTATTATTTAATGAAGTTTACTCATAAGATTACTGTACATACTTTCATTAGACTGCTTTTGTGTTTCAATTGAAAACATACTTCTGACATTAATAATATATCACAAGAATATGATTGCTAAGAAATAGTGTGTTTAACAATAAAGTGTTAAATGCAAAGATAAATAAAGAAGATGAAGTTAAACAGAGAAATGAAAGGAAATAATTTTAAAATATCAAATTTAACCTATTTAAACTAATTGTTATACTATTGTAGCAATTGATAGACATGAGGATGCAAAAAGTGTTTTTAGGGGTCAATTTTCATTTTTCCATTGTTGGCCAGAGCGATAATCTTACCATTTTTTTTAATGAACTGATGTGCCGTTTACAGGGGGTGTAAGGAAACTTCTGTTCTCTTTAAATTACCTTTGCACTTCAGATTTTTTCTCAAAGGGAGGTTAAAAGAATTTCTTCTCTCTTTTGTTTCTTTATTATTATTATTTATAGAGTATATGTCACTGACCAAATTATTGTGCTACATGACTACATCCCAAAAGAAGAAATTACGTTCCCATTTTTAGTATCATGACAAAAAAAAAAAAAAACAAACAAACAAATACTATTTAGTATATAATAAAATACTTTATTTATATAATAATGAATATTACAATATTTATAAACTAATATACTATACTTGAATTAGTTAATAATGATAATAAAAATAATAATCTTCTTCTTCATCTTTTTCTTCTTCATAACTCCTTTTAGTCATAAATTTAATAGTACCAAAACTTTCATATCTATTAATTGTCTTCATATTCTCTTCATAATCATCAAAATCATTATGATGACCTTCATTTTTGATAATTATTAATCTAAGTAATTTTTTTGGCGTCCTATTATTCCAATTTATAAGAAATGATTCCAAATCTTCGTGAGATAAATCTGATTTTTTACCAATATTATATATTTTTAATTCGCAAAAATTATTTGGTGAATGATTTATAATAGTTTCTAATACTTGTTTCTGAGTTAAAAACCTTTTCCCACACTGAATTTTAATACCTTCCAAGTTTTGACAACTACAAAGTATAGTTTTTAATACATCTAGTTCATCATTCTTAAATATTACAAAGAGTCTTCTAAGGTTTGGACAAAATTTAGCAATAGATAATCTTAAAGCATTATCACTTTCAGATGTATAAAAATATTTGAGAGTTTGTCCATTATGTTCTAAAAAATTCATCACATGTTCGGGGTTTGGACATAGAGAAGGAAATTTTAAAATTTGTAATTTAGAAAATTTAGCATGCTGTAAATTTGAAAAATCTTCATAATCATTTTCATCAAAAAATGTAAATGCGATTTCTTGTAAATTTGAGAATGAATTAATAAATGATAATGGTGAATTATCATTGCCACTATAAATATGTAATTTTGTTATAGTATTAGAGTGTTTTGTTAAAGCAGGTATAATATTTGCCCAATTCAAATCAAAAGCTATTAAGTTTAAATTTCTTAAATTATTTTGCAAAGAAATTAATTCTATTAACTCATTTGAAATATCATTACTAAATTCTATAGAAATTGATTGTAAATTATGACATACTTGAGATAATTGATGAAAGAAATTAGAAGGAAAATTTGAATTACAACATAATTCTGAAAGGTTCCTTACTCCAGGAAAATGAGTGAAAGAAAAATTGATGTTAGAGCAATAACAAGTCAATTTATTTAAAGAATAAATTTGATTCGTAAACATTTTGATAATTTCATTTACAACTAAATAATTTCTATCTTTTATACTTAATGAACTAGTAGATGGTTTGGCTTCAAAGAAATCAATAACCAATCTAATAATTTTATGTGTTAAAAGAACTTTGCAAAATGCTGCATAATTGAAAAGTGGTGGTTTTGAAGTAGGTGTTGAAATGAAAATTTTATTTATATATAAGAGCTCTTTTGATTCGTTGGGAAGACAAGCAGTTAATGTACTAAGAATAGATGATGTTACTTTCAATGGACGTTTTTGATAGTAACTCTTAAAATTCCAAATATTCCTCCATAAAATTTTAACAGAAATTCCACACAAAAGACGATCAACTAACAAACATGAATGTAAAGTGTGCTTATCTTCTTCTAAATATTCAATAATTTCATTATAACAATCGGCTGGGAGTTGATAAGACATTTTTCAAAAAAAAAAATTTCAAAAAAAATTGTTTTAAGGCAGACGTAAGAACAGAGAACAAACTTTGTTTATTACGCCTTTGTGTAATAAATATACGGACGTCAATTATTGTTGTGTAACAAAAATTAACTAAATTAATATTGTTGTGCGGATCAACGATGGATGATGTATGCAGAAATCGGAGAAATCGGTAAATTTTGGCATACCTGATACATCTGAAGATCTGTGCTAGTGTGTAAGTTACCGCTTACACCTAGTGTAACTTACCGAATCATATGATTCACGTATATTATGATCTGTAATTCTGGCAATAATTTAATTCCGGCCCGCTTTAGGCTCCGCAAAGTGATTCTGTGACAATGTCATCTGACTGAAAAACTCCCATCTGTCCCCATTTTGAGATGAATTTTGGCTCTTACTTTATTTATTTGTTTATTTTATTGAGAAAACTGGTTGATTTGATAGAATACAAACTAGAATAAGAAAAAAGTCAAGAAAAAGATTAGTCTAATAGCCCACTGAAGTACTTTATTAACATGTAAGAATTCTGGTATAGATATGTGAAGGAAAGATATGGGATAAATCCCAGCTCGGGTACAGACTCTTTTATATACAGTCAGAGCTGTCTATAATCACCACTTTTGGTCAGCCAAAAATTGGTGATTATAGGCGGGGGCGATTATATAGTGAAAACCTGTTTATAATCACCATTCATATTTAAATTACGATGTGGTAATTATAGAGTTTTATTTGAAAAATTCCATAATATATATATTAATCACAATAAAAAAAAATGATAATGTATTAACGCTATTTTATTTTATTCATATACAAACAAATTAGTCTATTGTAGTTGTAGTAATAGTAGTTTTTTTTACTTTCAAATAGTTTGACGTTCATTAATTTTGAATATGCGTTAAAAATTTTTAAATCTTTGGAACAAAAACCTGAATTATCAGGCTGTTGAGTAAAAAAAGTAATAAAGGTTTTTAAACCATGTGCCGCTTCTTTTGTACCAACTATTTCCAGTTCAGGTTCGCTATCAGTTTTAATTTCTTCGTTAGGATTCTTAGACACATATTCAATAATTTGTTTATTGTCTAAAAATTCTTCAACTGGTAATTCTTCCAATTCTTTTGTATAATGACTAATATTTTCTAAAAATGTTGTATCAGTATCAAGTAAAATTTCAAGAAGTTCTTCAATTTCTTCAAATTCATGGTCTAATTCCATGTCAATTTGATCAGATGCAACCTCTCTTTGGGCGTGATCTACTGATGGCAAAATCCCAGCTTTAGTCCAACAGTTCGAAAATGTATTTCGCGATACATCCAGCCATGCATCTGATGGATAATTAATCGCTTCTAGTAAATTCAATTTTCTTAATTTATTAAAAAATGAAGATAAAATAAAATAATTTATTTTATTACATTACAAACAATTAATAAAAAAAAAATCTTATTTTTACCGGTCCATATCTTCTCCATTATCAAACTGCTTTATTAAGTGATGACAATAATATTGTTTATATTTTACCTTTTTTTAAAAAAAAGAAGATAATCAATTAAAAAAATACGATTATATAATTAACATTCAAAATTTATTGTTATGATACATTATGATACTAAACCTTAAAATTATTAATTATACCCTGATCCGTTGTTTGCAAATGTAAAGTAGTATTAGGTGGAAGATATTTAAGAGTAAAATTTGTAAGTTCTAATGGTCGAGATAAATCATCAAATAGTTGCCATTTTTTTTTTTTTTTTTTTTTGGCTTAGTTTCTGCACGACTTTTTCTTCTTTTATTTTTGGCTGCATGCGATGATTCTGCAGCTTAGGTTTCATCAGAATCGTAAGCCTAATAAATTAATTATATTAAATTAAATATATCTACAAATCCATTTTGAATATTATGTGTATAATAAAAAATCATTTCAATTACTTCACTATTATTTTCTTTATTTTTCTTGGCTCTATATGTGATGATGCATTATTCAACAACATTAAAACTTGCCACTTTTGAATCCGCAATTTATTATCAAGGATCTTAATCCAATGGCGAAAAATATCTTGTGTCATCCATGCTTTTAAGATACCGGTAAATTATTTAAATTAATTCCACGAAAACAATGAGGTTTTTGTGCATTTCCGATTACAATTGGTTTTATTTTTTCTGTTCCATTTGAGTTACATCCTAATAATACCGTAATCCTAGTCTTATCCTGTTATAGTAATAAAACACAATGAATATAAAACAATAATATAATTAATATAACCAACTATAGAAAACAAAGTTTACTTTTTTTGTTCCGGAAACAAGTCCAGATGCAAGTGTTTGATTAGGTGTCATGCGGTAAAAAAGTCATCACAATTAAATACATCACTTGGGTCATATTTGGAAATTAATTCTTGCAATTCAGCCCATAATACTGGTAATGTAGATAAAGGTGCACTATTGGCTTCTCCATGTATTCGTTGCTTGCTTAAATTGTTTTGAGATTTAAATCCATCTAACCAACCATTTGAAAATCCAATCGTATTTCTTGTTATATTTAAATCTTGCGCAAATTCTTTAGCTTATTTCGTAAAATATTATCAGATAAAACCATGTTTTTTGATAATGCTTGTTTTACCCAAATAGAAAGTGCTTGCTCAAGTAAAGGATACTTTACTTCACGATACTTACAAGTTGGAATTGAAGTATTTGTTATAGAAAGCCATTGTTCCTTCTCTTTTAAAATTTAAGAAATTGTTGGCCTTTTAATATCTAGATCATAAAGTCTGTTGAAATGTATTGCAATATTTTCATGGGATATGTGCGGATTTTTGATTTGATAATTGCAAATTTCATATTTAACTTCATCACTTATAACCGTCCTTTTTTGTGTCATTGTAATATGTAAAGAGAACAAAGAAAAAAAAAATAAAATTTCAAAAGAAAATTGATACTTTGTAATATATTCATTGAAAAGGAAACAAAGTTTTCCGATTATTGATAAATTTGGCAAAAAAAGCCGGGTGTGTAATTTTCTATTTATATCATTAATCATGATGTAATTTGCTAAATCATGTGACATGTGATAATAATAGTTAAGTTTAGAATAATATAAACCCCAATTTTTTTTTACACTGGTGATAGTGATTAGAATATGGTGGTGATTATAAAATATAAATAGTAAATTTCGGTCTTAAAATATTGAGACATTAAAATTAAGTGATAATAGACAGGATGTGATTATGGGGTGATTATAGACAGGTCTGACTGTATCATGTCGAAACTGAGGACATCTAAAAAGATATGGCTGAGCGATCCGATCTCTTTAATCTCAATGACGATCCAACTGTGGGTAAATTTAAGGATGAGACCCTGGGCAATGTGATCACAGAATCATTTCACATCTGAGCCAAGTCTTACCACTATGTCTTAGCTGATAAGACCACGAAGCCTAAGCATAAGGGGGTTAGCAAAAATGGTATGGGCGAGATGGCTACAGATTCATATATGCCAACATTAGAAGGGTCTTTGCTTGATAACCTGATAGATAAGTCATCATTATCCGAGCAAGAGGCTAAAGACCTGGCTATGCGAACTGAGGCAGTTCCTTTGATCCTTCTCTTTGGCAAGGGAGTATTTCACACCAAGAATGTAGGCATTCGATCAAAAGACCATGTATTATCTATGGTCGAATCCGAGAAGGCGGCACTTTGCCCCATAGATACCAAGCGCCGAATATTATCAGACGGGATAACCAGTTTGCCATATAGACATTGGAGCATCTAAGCCTATAAGAATATAGTCAAGAGTAGTATGATAGAAGAAATAGAAGAAGAGGCTGAAAAAAGAGCCATGATGGCTAGGCTCCCAGAGAAATATCAAAGCGAATGCGTGTCTCACATATCCAGCTAGTAGCAATAAGCTAGACTTGTGTGCGAGTTGGACCAGCCAAGTCACAGAGTTAATATAATTATTGGATTTTTTTATCTGATGAAATAAATATCCAGTTAATAGCTAATAGACCGAAAAACTCTGGCTAGCCTACGAAATTCATCTTCGGTATAGTCATAGGACTGACCAGTCTAAGAAATTCACCCCTTATATCATATTGGGATAAGATATCCTGATAGTACCCATTTAAATTTATCCGAATTCGTGCAAGTATCTACGTTTTTATAACGATATTTATTCTTTTTAGGTAATAATCACTTAGAGGGTGCACTACACCCAGGAGTTGTATTACATTGCCCAGTCGGAGACTACCCAAAGGACACATGATATAGGACCTTTGGATATCGATATCACATGACATTCGACAATTTATGTTAGTTTATCCTGACGACCTCGTGAAAAAATGAATTCAAAAAATCAGTGAGCGTGAGCAATTTGTCACGCCGATCACTTTTGCCAAGAAAATTTATTAGTACATACAGTGAATCGGGACGCATCCCATTATACAGGTGTTAGAAGTACGAGTTAAGATAAATACAGAGCTATTACCCGTGATACATGATCCTAACGACTAACTTGCTATGCTATGTTAATCTACACTAACTTACTCGTTCATTTCATTTCACTTCTTCGTGATTTTACTCAATGACCTATGCTTTTTTATTTCCCTCGATTCCTCCCCACTTTGTGAATCATACTCCGGCTTCTGCGCCTCCTCAAGCAACCATACAATATGACCGAGGACCTTTTCCACCTTGATTTGCATGAAATTGTGTGACCTGATCAACGACCCGAACTTTCCGAACAACAAAATTGTGGTATCATTTTGATCACCTTTTTTAACGTGTCTGGTATCTAGTGAAGTTTTAATACGCGCCCTCAAAA
>QZLH01000025.1:52018-78521 GCA_003833135.1 Oehlia diaphana
GTTCAATAAGCCGATCAAAGTACTCAATTTTGATTTTGATCACATGATAGGATTGGTTAATGGATTTTCGATCAAAAAACCCGAACGATCAGAAATGAACAGGCCTAGTATGAATAGATAGATTTCGTCGACTCATATGCTAATATCCATGGAGTGGTCTTTTTACGAAGGTTCAACTCAGCCATTAGATGCGTAACCACAGCTTTGGACTTTTCGCTACTTAGGTCGGCAGAACCACATGAAAAAGCAGAGTACACGTCAATGCTGGGATTCGAATCATCGCTAAGACCGTAGAGTTCGCACACTTTCGGAAAGGTCCATTCGTTGAAGGGCTTCGATGGTGTCTCAATGAGTACAGTAAACTTGAAGCTGTTATTTGTTACGAATAGCCAGAGCATTTTGCAGAGGTCTAGGTCGTTCCGAGGTGAATATCTCTCACCACTGTTTATGAACTTTAGCACCGCTCCATCATTTTCAAGTGCCGGCGGTTTCTCCATTTCACGTATGTACTCTTTGAGGCCATCAAGAGTTGCGTCATCGATATCAACTGTCCCCTTGAAGCTCTTCGTTCGTTTCGGGCTAACTACAATATCGAACGCTGTAGTGCAACAACCAGGTCAGTATATTTTTCGGGACGGGCCGTCTTGGAAATTTCTTGGCAGAAATACATACCATACACGGACTTGCTGAGCGATTTCTCTAGCAACGCAATACGCTCGAGTAATTTCTGTTCACGATTCGAAGAAGTAGTTGATGGAGGTGGTTCGACTAGGACGTGAATGTATCTCTTAGGCGGTTTCTCGGACCAGTAGTTTACTATTTCTCTTGTCGCAAGGAGTTCGTCCCCGCCATTGAGTGTGAGATTCCTCAAGAGATCGTCCTGATCGTCAGGGATCTTCACATTCCATAACTTTAAGTCCTTCGCTTTGAAACCAGCAGGAGTATCTATTTTATCTTTTATAGCCTCCTTGAGGTCACCAATAAGACTATTTCCATCTATGTGGACAGGGAAAGCATTTGTAAAAGTATTTCCTTTGACTAGGCAAAGTAACGTGATGGACATTTTTCGGTTTATATAGAATTTTATGTAAAATTTTATTGGCTAAACTGCCGTATACGAGAACAAGTGTGATTTGCCGAAAAAAAATACCAAATGGTAGTATATGTGAGAAATGTAGGTGTTGTACAAAGTCTGCCGTATGACGCATTTGTTTCGTAACACAAGAGTATATACATTGGATCGTTGCTCCGGACTACATGAGTAATTTATTAACGAAGTACATTTAACAAATGTTTAGAGTATCACGTGCCCCTATTTTTTAAATACCTTCTGCATTGAACGCATCCTCTATTGCTATTCGACGTGGAGCCATAGAATTTCCCCCTCGCATCCATCGTTGAACGAACTCATGCATGTCCTCTTGACCTTCGTGGAATAGCTCAAGTTTTACTTTGGTCACCTTTTTTGCGACGTCAAATGCATATGACGGGAGTGTTATGTAGTTTGCTGGATCAAGCCCACACGCATCTATCATTACCGCCCTAAAATTCTGAAGTGCATCTGCTAAAATTAGCATATCTCTTTTTAGATATAGCATATGATAATCCTCGAATATCTTACAATCAGTTTCATTCCATACTTTTTGCGCATGATATACTGCTTTTAACTGATGGTGAATATTTTTTCGTGTTCGCAATCAGTAACTTCCTTATAGTCTTCGGATTTGCACTTATCATTACATTTTTTCCCCTTAATTTCATGCTTACATTTTTTGAAGCCTTGTTCACAATAATTTAATCCGCCTAGTGTGGTGTTAAATTCTTCTCTTGATGGAAGTTTTGTTCGTGAGAAACGGTCTGGATCATTTAATTCATATGGATATTCATCTTTCTGTGTAAGTAATGGAAGTAGTTCCTTCGGAAAGCATTGAGCTAAAATTGGGAAACGCTTAGCAAGTTCTTCTGGACTATTCACTCCTCCACGCAATCTTCTCTAATGAAGGGAACTGAAACTGAATTGTATCGATAAATTTGAACTGGCCGATACTGAAGGACTTGTAGTTTTCCATGTTATCTGCAATGGGATCTATTTTTTCTTCGGTAATTAGGCCTAGTTCCAGTAATTCGAGATGAAAATCAGAATGCTTTACACCCTGATAAATGACCGGAATTTTTATCTTGTCGGGCTTTAACCGCAATTGTAAATTATACTCTCGATGTGCAGCTCCACGATATTGGCCCAGTAATGTGGTCGTGATCCCTAACCTTGTTATTTCTTTCCTCTTTTTGCATATAACTCATTTTGTAGCTTCATTAAAAGCTTTTTCCTCTTTTTTGCTTAAATGTTCTGTGCGATATAACGACCTTTTTGTAGTCTAATCTTTGTGCGTCGCAGAGCGCAACTCCTTATTAGTATATAGGAGTTTGATATAAAGCCTCTTCCTTGGTTATATACTGTATCTTCAGAATGTTTGCCTAGGCATATTTTACAGTATTTTTGTATACTTGTTTTTTTCGAATGAATATGAAAAAAAAAAGATGTTGATTCCTATTATCCAAATAAATACCTTTAGAAAAGATGAACTTGATGTATCTACTATTTTGCAAAAAAATTATTACCAACCAGTGGTTATCAGAGAAATGCTATAAAATTGCTTGAAGCTTTTCTTAAAGCTGGGTATAATTTTTCTATTGACGAGGTGAATGATTCGATTGGTCAAAAGACAGGCTGTACACCAGATACATAAGCCTAGTCCTAGATATATTCCACAAGCAAGTTTTACTTATATTATTACTCCTAATGAAGTCCACCTGTTCTCTACATGCCTTATGACAAAATAGGCCAGATTATATATCTTCTTTACCTTAATATTGTGGATGTGGCTTCAAGATATAAAGCATCTATTCCTATTGGTGCATATAGTGTCAAGAACAGGCAGGGAATCTTAACTTCAAAGGCTATTGCTAAGGCTATTGAGAAAATTTATGATGACCCTAAGTGTTCTCTTGTCCGGCCAAAGTTATTAATTACTGATAAAGGATCTGAATTTAGGGGTTATTGTGAGAAATTATTGAGAGTTTGGTGTAAAGATTCAGAAAGCCAAGTCTAAACTTACTATGGGTATTGTTGAAAGATAAAACCGCACCTTAGTTGAAAAACTATTTCCTTTCCAGGATGCTTCTGATCTCTTGACTTTGCATTTAAATAAATGATCCAGGGCATGGGTGACAAATTTACCTATTGTTGTTGAATATATTAATAATTCTTTCACATGCCAGCTGTATTTCTCCAGCTGTGCATGGGCAATGAGAAAGAAGAGGTCTTTGCTAAGCCTTCTTATTCTCAGGATGGTCCAATAGGTTTTGATGAAGAGAAGCTTTCCAGAGATGCACTTATAAGATATTTGCTTTATCCTAGTGACTTAGAGGAATTATAATGGATGAAAATGTATTCATTATTTTATTTTTAAATTATTTGTTGTCATTGTAAAAAAAAATTTTTTTTTTATTAATCATTTCAGCATTTTATTAATATTTAAAAAAAAAATAAACAAATAATCTTTTTGTCTATTCTTATTACATTTTATTATTTAATAAAATAAATAAAATGTGAAATAGTTTTGGATTGTATAACACATATTCCGTATTCATAACAGCAAATCCATGTTGATTACTAATATTTTTTAGTTTCCGGTAATTGAAGGTTTGCTAATATTAATAAGTTATGATTAGTAATCTTTTAATTTTTTTAATTTTTTTTAAACAATTTATTTTTTTTAACGATAGATCATTTAATAATTTTTATTATTATTATTATTTTTTTATAGATCATTTAGTAACTTATTTTTTAATAGATCGTTTAGTAACTTTTTTTTTATTTTTTTTTTTTTTAATAAATTGTTTAGTTATTCTTTTATTTTTTTTTTATAACAACAGAATCGTTTAGTAATTTTCATTTATATTATTTTTTTTTTTTTTTTAATAATAGATCATTTAGAAGTTTTGTTTATTTTTTTCTTAAATGATAGACTGTTTAGTAATTTTTTTTTAATTTTTTTTTAATTTAGGAAATTTTTAACAGATTAGGCTTTTTTTTAATTAGAAATTTTATTTTGGTTTTTAAAAATTTTTTTCCAACAATAGATCGGACTTTGCCCTTTCATGTTCAGTAAATTTGTAGTACCGGTTTAACCCATGCATTTTTCCTTCCTTCCACCTACGTAACTATAATTTGCCCCTGCTTATTTCCTTTTATATTTTGTATCACATTTTTTGTAACGCTTTATTTTTAGCAACACATTTTGTAACACTTTGTCACATTTTTGTAGGGCGTTTAAGCGACGGACTCTCAACGGTTTCCGTTTTCCTAGTTAGTATTAATTAGTAACTGGATAAAAAAAAATTTACATTTTTTTTTTCTTTCTGAAACTGGCGTCATTCTAATATTATTAAGTAATAGTTCTATCGATTTTTTTTAGTAATAATCAGATAGTAATAATTAATGGTTTTTAAAAAATAAATATAAGCTAATAATTAAAAATTACTATTATCATAATTATCATAGAATTGTCCATTCAACCTTGCTATTTTGAGCTAGTGTAATTTAATTTTTCTGAAATTGATTATATTATTAATTAATAATTATTATTAACAATAATTTAGAAAAAAATATAGTAAATATACAGTTATGTTAACAACCTTTATTTGTAAGATCTCTCCTAAATCTTAATTGTTTAATAATTATATGTATAGTAAAATATATTATAATTAAAATCAAAATAGAAATCAATATAAAAATTAATAAAAAGATTGAAATAATAACATGTCAATCTGGTTCAGTTGATCATTTTTTGATCGCAAAATAAAACAAAAATAATTTGCACCCATAAATAATAAATAATGTTTAAATATTTAAATAGTGTTTTAATTAAAAGTACTTTCTTTTTTAATCATATTCAATATTAATTTAAACCGGGTTGAATCATTTTATTTATTAGCTTAATAATTTCCCAAAATTGATTATAGTATTTTAGTATTGGTAAATCATATTTACGGAATCACTTTTTTTTTTATTATTACCGTAATCAACTAATTATTTTAATAATGAAAATATAATTATTGTTTTATTTTTTTATACATATTATATTACCAATAATGCCGAAACTGATGGTTTCGGCGTTTTTTTGCATTTAATTTATTAATAATCATAAATTAATTAAATAATAAGAAAATAATTATATTATTTAATATTTTTTAATTAAATAGTAAAATCCACATGTATATAAACAGCCTTTATTTGCAGATTATAAAACATAATAGAAAACAAAATATATATAATAAATATATAAAAATGGCCGGTCGTTGAGGTGATACAAATTACCATAAAAGGAGATTTTTTGAAAAAGAATATCATTTATTACACAAAATGACCCAGCAATTTGGTAAGCAATATGAAAAAATACACTTTTAAGGTAGCACAAAATTTAACAGACCGTAGTATGTTAATTAATAAACTAACTATAATGTTATTCCTTCATTTTTTAGGATGTATTTATTATTTTCAGGTTGAAAAAGCAAATGTTGTAATAGAAAGTTTGAAAGAATAATTATTTTTAATATGATATTTGATCTTTTTTTTATTTGGGAACGGTTGATACGTCGCACTCAGCTGATTAAACGTCACGTGACCTAAATCCTTAATTCCGCAGATCAGCGGATATGTACAGTAGAGTACTTCATGGTTTTATTATTGCTAGATAGTGACAACGAAATATGTGTGGTAGTAAATAACAAAGTGCTAGTGTCGATACAAGAGTTTATGGAGATAGCTAGCCATCGGAGGAAAATAGATGATGAACATTATATAGAATTGATGATTATAGAATGTTGATTAAACCTTTAATAATCATATTGACATTTGCAGTATCAATGAGTTAAGAAGTTTAGACATGACTAGAAAAGAGTTAAGAAAATTTAATTTGAGAAGGAAAAACACAATGGCACATATTTATGAAGTATCGTTGATAGTTGAAGCGTTAGTAGTAAATGAATATAATTTGTATTGGAAAAATAATCTGATTGTAAGTAATCTTAGAGGCTGGGCAAAAAAGCGTACAGATGCAATATGGAAAAACGAAATTTTAAATTGCGCCAAAATAGAAGACCTATTTTATTATAATTACAGAGATGAGTTTGATTGGGTAAAATCTCTGGATTTCATCAATAACAGAATGCAGCGACGCAGATACATAGGACAGATCATATAAGATTAAAAACCTACTCAAAGAATTACCTACTGTACATACAGTGTTTTGTACGAGAGGGGAGTAAATGGTATTAATAGTGAATTATGTTAATTGGGACCACGTGTGGCTATGCGAATGTAACGAATTCACCATAAGAGAAGTTATTGAGTCGGCAATTTTCGAATTTAAAAAAAATATTACAGAAAAAGGAGATCCAAATGATATAGAGATTCTACGGGATTGTAATATTCAATTTATTCAATGTTTAAAAGAACATTCCCAGGTGCTATTGGGAGTTACCAGAGAATGGGAAATGTTAAGGGGAAAATACAACAACGCTTTTAATGATATATCGAAAGACAGAGAAACGAAGAAGATAATTTTTAACTGATGGTCGTACTGTTATGATCAACTGAAGATTAAAGTTTGGATTAAAAGGTGTGAGGAAGTAGCTGAAATAGAACAAAAAAAGGGATTAGCAGAATGGTTAAAAGAAAGCGTAAATTGCAGGTACTGTAAAAGATAGAGAAGAGGAGGGAGATTAGGGAAGAAAAATATTATAAAAAACATAAGTAAAATAAATAAAAAACTAAAAAAAGAAGAAAAATTATTCAATTTGATAACGAGAGATGAAGCAATACAAAATATTATAGATAATAGAACAATTAAAAAATCATGGTATAACTGATAAGGTAAATAGGATGCTATAAGATGGAATAGTTATAGTTACGTTAGTATACATAGTTATTAGAGATTAATATCTAGTTTTCATTAATTTAATTTTAGTTTAGTTAGATAGTATAGAGAATTTATTAATTAATTTAATAATTTTCTAGGTGTTGTAATAATTAAATTATCTTTGATTTTTAATAATAAAAAATATGTTACTAAATTTTTTTTTTTTTTAAAAAAAAAAACTTTTAATAAAAGTTTTACAGTTTCTGAGTTTAACCTGGTATTTTTACTTGTTTTCTTGAAAATATTAACAAAACAATAAAAGAGCCTATTTATTTTACCGCCAAATACAGAAACCGGTAATCTTAAAAAGTTTATTAAATAAAAAAACTTGTTTTATAAAAAGCGTTATTAAACTCATCTTGCGTGTGAACACTCCATTTTTAAACCCTCATAATCATTTTTATTTCTTTATTTATTTTTTAAAACGTGAAATTTAATTTTGAAACCGAATATAGAAAATTGATGGACATTTATTGATTGGCGTTCATTCGCGTTCATTCATAGTAGTACAGCATGTAATATATTTATATAAATTGAATAATTCTCGTACTTCGATTTTTAAATTGATACTTTTAACATACTTTTTTTAGAAGTTTCTTTTTTACGTAAATTTAAACTTTTTCCATATAATCATAATTTATAATGTCCGAAACTTTTAAAGGATATTATGAAACAGATGATTATTCTAAATTTTTAATAAACAATAATGATTTACCAAATCCATTACATATGAAATTATTGCAAGTTACTCAAAGTTTTAATAAATTATACATAAAGGAAATAGAACCTACAACTCAAGATATTAATAAGAATATTTATGAGGAAGATTTTAGCGTTATAATTAATAAATTGGTTGACCTTTATTTTGAAATATTAAATAAAGGTAAAGATGAAAAAGTAAGAGCTCGATTTGTTCTTCATTATATTGATAAGTATGATATTAAACCAGAAGAGATGTATAATTGGCTTTTAAATAATCTATCTAATAGTTCCAATAGTTCAAATTATGTTTATTTATTTGGATATTTCAATCACCACGGAATTGGAACCAATGGTAGCAGAAGAAATGCACTTTTATTATATAAAATAGCAGCAAGATTAGGAAATGTTGCAGCTCAATTTGATCTTTCCTCTATGTACATATATTTTGAAAAAGATCATGATAGAGTTTTTAAAATATCTGAAAAATTATCTGAAGAAAATTATCCAAGCGGAATATTCAGATTAGGTTTTTGTTATGAAAATGGGATTGGAACTGATGTTGATGAACGAAAGGCATTTCAATTATATCAAAGAGCAGCAAAGTTAGGAAATTCACAAGGAATAAGTAAATTAGGATGGTGTTATGAATATGGAATTGGAATTAATGTTGACGAACAAAAAGCATTTAAATTATATCAAGTGGCAGCAGATTTAGAAAATCCTTTCGGAATAACTTACTTAGGAAGTTGTTATGAAAATGGGATTGGAACTGAAATCAATACATATAAGGCATTTGAATTATATAAAAAAGCAGCAGAATTAGGAAATTCATATGGAATAAATAACTTAGGATATTGCTATAATAATGGAATCGGAACTGATTTGGATGAGCAAAAAGCATTTAAATTATATCAAAAAGCAGCAAAATTGAGCAATAAATTGGCTCAATATAATCTTGCTTTAATGTATGAAGATGGTAGTGGAGTTGAAAAAAATATAGATCAAGCAATTTATTGGTTTAAAAAGTCTGCTGAACAAGGGGATCAAGATGCTCAAATTAAATTAAATAAATATTTAGAAGGATGAATGCTTCAATGTGATTCGTGTTTTAGGCCATTAATTAAAATTATATATGTTGTTTGTTAGATAACTATATGTAGATAATTAATACGAATTACGCCATTAGCATAACATTTGCAATAAAATTTAATTCTTTTATTTTGCAAAATTTACACAATATATATTATTCGTTAAATAATCCTTTCATAGTTTGGTATGTACTGTAAATTATATAGCTATTGACCTGATCCATAAGATCGTTTATGATTAAATCGGGCCGTCTTTTAGAACAAAATGCTTGTGCGCCATCTTTTTCTTCCATTGGTAAGTAATATATAATTTCATCTTTCTTTTTATTAACGTATTCAATAACCACGGTGAAAAATTTGAATTTATCATTTATATGTTTTATATGTTTTGTCAGTACTCAAGCACGGGAAGTTGAAAAAAGTTAAATAGGACGGAAATATTTTAATGAAATTTATTGTAAGTCTATTTTTTGTTACATTATTCAACCTCTAACTAGCTACAGTACGATCTTTTATCCAGTTGAACGGAAGTTATGTGAAAATTCTATGAAATACAGTAAATAATTGTATCTATCGTTATACAAGATTTTAAATTTTAAATTTATTCATTACAACTAGAACTTTGAACGATTTTTGGCCAATTTTATAGTGATTATGCTGCGCCTCAGGCGCGCGTCACCTGTACTGTATCACGCAATAGAGTATAATTTCAGCTTTTAATGATTTATATTGTTGATTTAAATAATAATTTCATTAATTCTCCACTTTAATTGAATGAATACTATGGTATTAATCAAAATCCCGATACTAAAGTTTTTATTATAATTATGAAATATTATAAATTTGATTTGAGAAATTATATAACAAGAAGTAAAGAATTTTATAATATTGAATGGAATAAAAAATTAAAAATACTCAGGTATATTGCCGAAGGACTTGATCATCTTCATAATCAAGATATTATTCATCGTGATTTGTAAAAATGAAGATGATGTAGTAATAAGTGATTTAGGAATTACAGTATTAAATCGGTAATGTATATGGTATTATTCCATATATGGCTCCAGAGATTTTGCAAGGAAAAGAATATACTACATCTTCAGATATTTACAATTTTGATATGATCATGTGGGAACTTATGACAGGTAGTTTACCATTTGAGGATCAAACTATAGATGTTGGACCTGTGAGTAAAATATATTGTGATGGTCTTCTCCCTCCAATAACAGCCAATTCACCTAAGGATTATATTGAACTGATGCAAAAATGCTGAAATTCTGATCCAATTAAAAGACCAAAAGCTGCTAATATAAATGAAAAATTGTATGATATGTTACAAGAAGAAGTTACTAGTAATCCAACAGAAATTATAAAATCGACAGATATTGTACCTATAGTCTATAGATAATCCAAAGTGTAAACAATTAAGCAATGAAACAATAAGTTCAAAAGAACTAGGTAATTAACCTGATTTACTAATTAAAATCGTTTTTTTATATTATTAAACTTAATAATTTTTGTTTAATTATTTAGAGCCATTTTATCCAAAACATAATACAGGTAATTATGTACTGTATATTTTTAATAACTTTTTTTAAAAAATATGAAGGGGAAAAAAGAATGATTGAAAATAATCTGATTGAAGATACTAATTGCAATATGTTTTGTTAAATTATCTTCGTATAACAAATTAAAGAAGTCAATATTAATCAACTCATTACTTTTAGAATATTGTTATAAAACGAAAGCAAATGAATTTGAAATTGATATTTAAAATGTAAATTTTGAATTAGCATAGTACCACCTTCTTATTACGTAATTAATTGTTAAATGTAAATTAAATTAGCCTTTTTTTTTTTGACTTTATTTTTTCAAATTTCTCACGAACTCCGCATTTTACATATTAATCATTAAATCACGCCCCGTATCAAAAAATAATGTTATTTGAAATTTTTTAATCGTGTATTGTTTAATCATTATTCGTTAGTATTTGATTTGTATTGTTTAATCATTTATTAATATCTGTTTTTCTTTATATTTTTTTTTTTTATCATATAACATATTAAATATATTTATAAAATATATCTATCCCACGGTTCCTAGTTAAAATTTGTTATTTTTTTTTCTTGGGTGGAGTTTATTTAAAAAGATGGGTAAAAATTATTTATCCAATTATGATTACTAAAAAGTGTTTGTATGACTTTCTTATACCTACATAAGTCAAATGCATTTATTTTATTTAGGATACAAGTTTTTAAAAAAATAAAGTTGAAAAATTCGAATATTTCATCTCGCAAAATACCGTATTAATTGAAGGCTAATGAAATGAAACGATATTCGTAAATATAAAAAGTCTTTCATATAAATAAAATTTATATAATAAAATTAATTTTTTATGAAATAAAAGAAATAAAAGCAAATGATACGGCCATTTATAATTGATCAATTAGTTATAATCTTGTACAGTAAAATAAAATTTAAATTCTTTTCCTTAATGTTAAATTTTTATTATGAGTATAAATCTGTATTTAATTTATCTATAAGACACTTGTTTCAATTTCTAATAATCATCCATGAGCGATATATTTATTATGATATTGGATTATTTTATTCCTAAGAACTGCAAATTCCAAATAAATGTTTAAATGGATTTAAAGAATCAACATTAAAATATTTATGTACTTAAAAACTTATTTTTACAACAAATTTATTGCATTGTTTTATTTTTAGGTAACGAACTGTTAAGGAAAAATTCCCGGAAAAATTTTTATCCAAAAAATTAAATTTATATTTTTCTGCGCATCAATAATTTTCATGTGAAAGAACATGGATTATAAAGCACTGAATTAACTTTTTTTACAGGGTAACTGATTAGATCAGTACATATAATTTGAAATGGACAAAAAAAAAAAATTTATTTAAATAAAATAATTTAATTAAACAGGATTTTGTGCATAATTTTTTTTTTTCCTCATCTGAGCAACAATGGCAACAATTTTTGAAATGTGATAAATAAAATAAAATATTAAGGATTGGAAAATTTTAATATTTAATAATACCTTAATGTTGCATCTGACGCACGTCTCTATCAACTGACGCAAACCGATACCTGAAACACAACAATTTTAAATAATCAGGACGATATTATCGCGAAATCAACTTTTATCAGTCTACCACAATGATTATCCTTATTTAATGATATTCTTTCAAAATTGAAATTATTTAAGTGTAGATTACAATAATAATATTCAAAAAATTCGTTCTCATGTGCAGCATATGAGCTAATTATTTTTTTTTTTGTGATAAAAAACGTTTAGACTAAGGAAAGATCATATTATGATAATGTAATAAACATAGTATAATTACAGGTTTCTCAACCTTTATCATCATTTTCTGGAGCATCGCTTAACTTTATAGTTTTACGTATAAATTCTGTAAATTCTGGTAATCTTTATGAAATGACACAGGTTTGAATACATTATCTATTCGTAATTGTTCCAAAAAATAAATCTTAGATTATTGATTCATTAATTCTTTGAATAACAGAAAGTAGTGCTTCGAACCAGATTTATCTTTTGAATCTTGATTTATTTTAACCTATAATATATCGATTCCTTCGGATTATTCATGAAACTAAGACGCCGAGCTTTTGGTTTCGGATTTATATTTTATATATATCCGGTTCCTTCGTTTTATTCGAACTAAACCAGATTTAAGACTTTAGACACGTAAAATTAATTGTTAATGTTTAGAAAAATGATTAACGTACAGTACCTGTTAGTGATGGTTTGAAATATCCTAATGATTCATTACCCGATTTTTGAGGATGGTAAGGAACGAACCTTATATAATTGGAGAAGGCTAATGATGAGATATTCTAGGTAAAATTGGATTTGGATGACAGTTCAATCTTTAAATTAGTGAGTTTTCTATATTGAGAATTTTATTTTCTGCAATATTAATAGTTGAGTAAATTTAATAACGATGCTTCGCCTCTGGGCAAAATTACGTAATGACAGCGACATATGACATTTAAAGAGGGAGTGAAAAATAGATTTTTAAAACAAAAAAAATTTGTCCCCAGAATACCTATGAGAGGGAGGGGCGAGACAAGGAGTGACAAAATGGTAGCGATGACATCATGTTCGTTGAATAAATTATGTCTTTTAATTAAATACTGTCTGTCTTAAATAAATTGTCCCTTATTCCAACACTCATCCCCAAATGCTGAATGTCATATTATGAGACTATGTCCGCATGTCGTATATACTATATTTATTTATCTCTATTTTTATTTCTATTTCATGTTCATTTTTTATCTTTGTATCTATAATATACAACGATAAATATTTATTAAGAAAAAATTAGGCAAATCGTTGAAACGGTCAAATAATTAATAAATTAATAATAACTAGCTACACTGCTACACTTCGCGGTACTATTTTTTTCGTCAAAAATAATTTGACTGCGCCAAGTGATCGACATAACTTTTTGACACAGGAGTGACAGGACGCAGGGAAATTTTTTTTTTTGTTGTACAATTATTTCGTACTACATTACTTTGCTTAATAAAAATATGCAGTATCATATTTCGTAATTTAAATTTCTTCCCCCCTATAGAATTATTATTATTTCATAATGGCCGATAATATTACAAATAATAGCAATTATTCTAAATTATCAAATGAACAACAACTAATTTTAAATTCGGATATACCAAATACTAATAATGATTCATTAAAATTATCTCAAATCATTCGAAATTTTTTTAAAGTAAATATAAAGGAAATAGAACCCACAACTTATAAAAATATTAATGAAAATATTTTGGAAGGGGATTTAAGTTTTATAGCTGATGAATTAGTTGATCTCATTTTTACGGATTTTAACAAAGGAAAAGAAGGAAGAGTGAGAAGGAAAAATGTTTTTAATTACATTAATAATTACAAGATAAATTCACAAGAAATTTATGATTGGTTATTATATAATCAAACTAGTTCAAATTTCATTTATTTACTTGGATATTTTAATTATTATGGAATTGGAATTGATATTAATAAGAAAAATGCATTTAAATTATGTCAAATTGCAGTAGAATTAGAAAATGATGTAGCTAAATTTGAAATAGCTAATATGTATATAGATGGTGATGGTGCTAATAAAGATCATGATAAAGCTTTTGAATTATCAAAAAATTTAGCAAAAAATGAATATCCTTGTGGAATAAATTTATTAGCATATTGTTATGAACATGGAATTGGGACTGAAGTTAATGAACAAGAAGCATTTGAATTATATAAAAAGGTGGCAGATTTAGAAAATTTACATGGAATATGTAATTTAGGAGTTTGTTATGAAAATGGAATTGGAACTGATATCGATGAAGAAAAAGCATTTAAATTATATCAAGCAGCAGCAAATTTAGGATATTCATATGGAATAAATAATTTAGGATGTTGTTATAATTATGGAATTGGAATTGATTTTGATGAAGAAATAGCATTTGGATTATATCAAAAAGCAGCAAATTCAGGAAACGAATATGCACAATATAATCTCGCTATAATGTATGAACATGGAAAAGTAGTTGAAGAAAATATGGAAAAGGCCATTTATTGGTTTAAAAAATGTGCTGCTCAAGGACATCAAGATGCTAAAAAGAAATTAATGTGTTTTCAGATAAATTATTAATTATTAAATGTGTGAACTTTCAATATTACCGAAATTCGGTTATTCATGTTTTCATATAGCACATTGGTTCATCACTACAGTATAATATTGAAACTCACGCAAAAAGCATTATTATAATTTATTTAGTTTTTCATTTTACGACAGCAAAGTTGTGTTATATAATTGGTTATTATAGTGGTGTATTTTATGTTATGATTTTCTTATAAATAAACTTTCTTAGTTTCTTGTATTATCATGTATATGAGGATTCTATTAATAATATTTATGTTTATTTCATCTTTCATTTCAGAATACTTCTGAAAATAATGTTAAAGAAAATAATAAAAATGAACAAATATTAGAAATAATACAAAAGATTCCAATTGTCTCCCTAAGTTCTGATTAATTGAAACTGAATTGATGTCAAGCTGATGAAAAGATTCGATAATCGATTCAAATCCCAAAAATTGACTAGATTTAATTGGTCATAAATTTTGATAAAGATCGACTAAAATCTACTAACAATTACTTGTCGATTTAACAATAATTGAACAATTAATTTAGCAATTGATCGATCTATTTTTTATATCGTAAATAATAAATTTTGTAATCAAGTGTAAGGTACATTCGTAAAATTAAAATAAATTTCGGAAAAGTTTTATTGTCCGATATGGGGAGTAAAATCTTACATGTCGTTAATTTATTACATATGTATTATGATTTAATAATCTGTCAATATATTTAGAAATTAGAACCTCGAGTAATTATACAAAGAGAATTTTACAGTACGTGATATAGGCCAAAAAAGGAAGGATCCACGCATGATTTTACAGAAAGACTTGTTAGATTGGCGTAAAAAAAAATTAATTATTTCTATAACAGATTAGTGATTAAGTACTGCAGTACTACAATCCAAAATAAATATGCAGTGTAAAAATCAAGAATTATTTCATTATAAAATTTCTTTCTCCAGTAGAATTATTGCCTGTAATGAATGATAAAACTAAAGTACAAGATGCTTATAAATATTATCAAGAGAATAATAATTACCTTGAATTATCAAATTTTTATAAAGTAAATGTAATGGAAATAAAACCTACAACTCAAGATATTAACGAAAACATTTTTGAAGAAGATTTAAGTGACATGATTGATAAATTGGTTAATCTTTACTTTGAAGAAACGAACAAAGGAAAGGAGGAAAGAGAAAGAAAAAAATTTGTTCTTGATTATTTTAATGATTGTAAAATTAATTTACAAGAAATTTATAATTGGCTTTTAAATAACCAAACTAGTTCAAATTCTATTTATTTGTTCGGATATTTTAATTATCATGGAATTGGAACTGATATAAATAAGCAAATTGCACTTGGATTATATCAAAAAGCAGCAGAATTGGAAAATTTTGTAGCTCAATTTGATCTTGCTTGTATGTATTTATATGGAGCGGGTACTGATAAGAATTATAATAAAGCTTTTAAATTACTTGAAAAATTATCAAGAAGAAAGCATACATATGGAATGAAATGGTTAGGCCATTGTTATAAATTTGGATATGGAACTGTAAAAAATATGGATAAAGCGACTTATTGGTATAAAAAATCTTCTAGTCTAGGAAGTAAATATGTATAAATAATTAAAGCTGTTTTCAAAGATGATAATATTCATCTATATGATATTATATGATCTAAGCCTAGAAAAATACATTTATAATTTTATTGGCTTATAGTAATAACAAATGTTAGTCATTGTGCAGTTATAAACTCATAAACAAAGAATGTAAAAAAGGATACAGTTTGCTATAACAAATAAATGAATTTGCAATTCAGTTATTCCATCACTAGTAATGTGAAATTGAAAAATAAATTAATGTATAAAATAATGAGTATGAATCATTTACTCTTATCGTACAAAGAACACGAATTTCATGTTACATGAGCCGGTGTAAGTTGTAAAATGTAGGTAAAAATATATGAAATAATTGGAATTTATTAGTAAATCTCGAAATTACATTAACGGCTAAATATTATTAAATCTCCTGACTAACATATGGAACGCATTCGTATCATATGGATTATGGATTGCAACTTCGAAAACAAATTTATGAATTGTGATTTCGCCGGCAATGGACAATGATAAAAATAGATATGTGAAACGATAAAGAAATTGGACAGACTTACGTTATAGTTTCATAATCAATTAACTACGTTATTGAGTGCGCTTATTAATAATAATTTTATCTTTCATTTTCTACAAAAAGTAACGTATGATAGTTTTCATCGAACATATTTATATTTATTAGAGGTTTACAAGATCGAAAATTCACATGCTCCTCATTTTTATTGTACAAATTCAATATCCTTATCTTCGCCAACGTTATTACATTTATGATAATACTTAAAGCATCCTCACAAGGGCACTTAGACGATTGATTACTTAATTCATTATCGGCTTTGTAAAGACTCATTATATACTATGTATTACGATTTACGATATAATAATCCCTTAAGTTATTTGGGATGGAGGAAAAGAACAAAATTTCTCTGTATATGCTTTTTTGACCAAATATATCTCAATTGAATTTGAACATTATTTTTTACATTAGTGACCAAAACTGTGGACTTGCCCATCCTAGCCAAAGGAAATAATATTCTAGAGATGTTGGAACTCGTGCACTAGTAAACGGTTGTATCACTCTTAAATATATTAATAAATTGTTTGATTAATCAGATAAAAGTTCGAAGTAGGTCATCGCAAGATGAAAAAATGGAAATATAAATCATCAAAATTTGTGAGTACCATTATGCCTAATTTAAAAAATTTTGAGTAATTCTATAAAGAAAGAAATTTTTTTAGAATGAAATAAGGCCAAGTATTTTTATATAGTACTCAGTACTTTATAATTAATTAAAGAAATTACTGGATCGACTAGACAAAAAAAATTCGAAGAAAATATTAAAAATATTTACAATGAAAAATTTCATAATATACTGTAAAAAAAAAACATCATTTTATGTCAATTTTTTGACCGCCCTTAATTATGAGTTAATAAATCAAATAAATTTTATTTTCAACTTTTCATTCCATTTTGTTGAATATAATGTTTAATATATTATTATTATAGAATTTATAAAATCATTTGATCTGCATTTTACGACTCATATTGTGGAATTCGTACATATAGTTATAAGAAATGTGAAATTGAAAAAAAACTAGTTCCAATAAATATTTTGAAAATTTACCACCCGTAATTTAGCTAATTCTTAAGTACATATAAAAAAAAATGCACAATATTAATATTAAAAAAATATTAGTTATTAATTGAAAAATAACTTTAATTTATTTTGAGCATATTTACTTCCTTTATCAGCAGATTTTTTATACCAATAAACTGCTTTATCCACATTTTTTTCAGTTCCAAATCCAAACTCATAACAATATCCTAACCATTTCATTCCACGTGGACTATCTTTTTCCGATAATTTTTCAAATAATTTAAAAGCATTATAATAGCTTTTATCAACATCTATCCCATAATAGTACATATAAGCAAGTTCAAATTGAGCCACAACATTTTCCAATTCTACTGCTTTTTGATATAATTCAAGTGCGATTTGTTTATTAGTTTCAACAAAAATTCCATGATAATTAAAATAACCAAGTAAATAAATAGAATTTGAACTATTTTGATTATCTATAAGCCATTTATGTATTTCTTGTAAATTTATCTTATTATTATTAAGATAATCAAGAACAAATTTTTTTTTTGCTTTTTCTTCTTTTCCTTTATTTGCAGATTTCTTAAAATAAAGTTTAACCAATTTATCAATCAATATACTTAAATCTTCTTCAAAAGTATTTTCTTTAATATCTTGAGTTGTAGGTCCTATTTCCATTATATTTATCTTAAAAAAATTTTGAATATTTTTAGATAATAATTCTGTACATAATGATGGATCATTAATAGTTGATGCATCAATATTATCAAAATTTTGAATTAGTTGTTGTTTATTTAATTTAAAATTATAATTTTCGGTTTGATAATATTTATAAGTAGATTGTTTTTCAATAATAATATCCGACATTATTATAATTTTATGAGCTGTGAAGAAAGAATTATTTTTAGAATTTTAAATAAGCTAATTTTTTACACTGCATATTTATTTACATTTGATTACTAATTAAAGAAATGATTTCATTTACCGCAGATTAATTTTCTGCGCCACCGCAATTGTCCGAAATTTATAGTTATATCACGTGTTATTCATAGCACGTGACCAATAATAATCGACAGCTCGAGTAAAAGTTTTTGCATAATTATCTCATGACATAGTTTTTATTTTTACGTACTGCATACATATTACAAGAATATTTTTGAGAAAAAAAATGGTAATAATAAATCTTCATACAATACGTATTATATACATATATATATTTTTATACTATGATACTGTACGTATCAAGTGTCTTGATAGTATATCCGTAGAAATGTGAACGAATTAGAGTGTTTATTCTTCGAGTTAATAATATCTTACATTACTTTAAAGCGAACGGATAAAGAAAAAATAACAATATTTCCTAACATTAAATAATATAAATTAAAATATATATCATTTTAGTTATTGCGACGCATTCATATGGCCTTAATAGTTTAATATCGTAAATCTTAATGTCAATTGTATAAAATTATTTAAGCAAATATATCTCTTAAACGCATATAAATTTATAAA
The DNA here is from genome assembly GCA_003833135.1 of Oehlia diaphana. Classification (NCBI taxonomy): domain Eukaryota; kingdom Fungi; phylum Glomeromycota; class Glomeromycetes; order Glomerales; family Glomeraceae; genus Oehlia; species Oehlia diaphana. The sequence goes on from QZLH01000025.1 coordinate 71,192, forward strand.
TAATATATATGAATTATTTAAATTACAAACTAGTAAATTTAGTTTAAATTTAGTTGTAACGAGAGACGTAATTACTTTATTTTGGGAAAATGGATGATATAACTAATACTACTGATGCTACTAACAATCATCATGGTGTATTTTAGCGTTATTGGACTGTTCTTTTCAGGATAAGGATTCACAAAAGGTAACTATAAAATTAAAATAATTAGAAATTAGCAATACAGAAATTAAATCATATACATTTACGCAAAAATAACGTGATCGCAAAATTTCACGAACGAAAAGAAAAAAATACTTACACTGTACTAATAGTAAAAATTTTTAATAATTAGATATACGATAAATACAATACATTTTTAACCTTCTTTCTTGTTATTCCATAATACTTTAAAGATCTCCATAAAGTGGGTATAGAAACCTTTTTTTCAGTTTTATTAATTATCTCTCCAACAATTTCATCCAAATAATAATTTGGACATTCTTTAATAATTTCTTGTAAAATCTAAAAATTACACTCCGCATTCTGCAATAATACAGTATCGTCATCTCTTAATTATTAATTAAATATAAGTTTTAATTAATCCAGAAAAATGGTACTATATTTTTCTTTGTATTAATTATATAATTCTAAAATCCAAAGATTGAATATATCCTTACAAACTTTAAAGTCTAATCATTCATTATTGTACCGTAAGTGATTTACTGCAAAATCAGGATTTATTACAATGATTACTTTTACTCGATTAGATAACACATTAATAGAAAAATTTGCTTCTCGTAATGTACTTACAAAATTTTCCTTCATAGTCAAAATGTCAAACCAAAAAAATTGCGATGAAAATTAAGAATAAAATTTCGACAAAATATTTAATTACTAAATAAAAATAGTGTCGTTAGCATTCTTATTACCTACTAACGGTTCCTATTTATTTATAATAATTATAGGGAACACAATAAATTATTTTTACATTGAACAATTTTTTTTCTTTTTCATTCTTTATCGCCATCGATATTATTATACTGACATATTTAGTATTTTATTTCGTAAGTTCTACAATTATTTACGCCTGTTTTCTTTTTATTTGATCTAATTAAACTAATAAATTCTCTTAGTGATTAGATTACTTGTATGTATCACTTATAGCTAAGAAATTATTTCAACATAAAGATAACGTGACAATTTCATCTCGTGATGTAGTAGTACATGACATGCGTAACATGAATGCAAATACCACAAGAACAATATTTGGAGGGAAAACATTTTGAGTAACGGTAAGTTGCACTACATAATAAGACTGTAAATCATTGCTAATAATTTTGGACACGAAACTTTATTTCTCTTTTTTCTCAGCATAATTTTTATAGCTTTCAAATTTATAAAAATCCTTTTCCTTTCAAAGCTCTTTTTTAATAATTCAATGTCTGTAATTCGTGAAGAACTTACTCGTGCAGCAATGTCTAGGTCAAATGCATTAATAGATTATAATATCCATAATGACATACATAAACGACATGAATTTAAAAAACAAACAATTCTTGCTGATAATTCTCTTACAAAAGGTGAAAAAAATTATGCAATAAATTGGATAACTAAAGGCTATGATCGAGATAAAATTCTTGAAAATTCTGAAACAAGAAGAATTTGTGAAAATTGTAATCAAAAATGTTTAGCTACATTATATTGTGAATTTTGTGTTCGAAATTATTTAAAAACAAATTTTTCAAATTGGACATCTGGAAATGTTAATATTGATGATTTAATCCAGAAATGTCAATCGGAAACACTCTTGCCAAGTGGAATAGTTGAATGGATACCATATAATAATTTACAGAATATCAGATATTTAACAAAAGGTGGTTTTTCTGAAATTTATACAGCGGTTTTGGTTGATGGAAGATATGAAGAATGGGATTCTAAAAAACAACAATTAAAAAGAGTTGGAAGACATAATGTAATACTTAAAAAATTAGAAAATGTTGAAAGTGCAAATCAAGGTTGGTTTGAAGAGGTTAGTAATTAATATGTGCTTAAAAGAAGTTAATAATTACTAGATTTTTTAATAACTTTTGATTTTTTATAGGCTAAATCACATCTAACTATAAGTAATAAAGAACCAGTGTTATGGTTTAACACAAAACATATCAAATGGGAGTTATATGCTTGTAATGGAGATAATGGACGTAAATTTAAGAGAATTTTTACAACAGAATCATAATAAACTTACATGGAAACAAAAAATCAATATAACTTTTGAAATAGTTAGAGCACTTTATTTTATTCATTTTGAGAATTCAATTCATAGAGATTTGCATTCTGGAAATATATTGTATTCACAATTAAACAATTCTTGGGTTATTAGTGATCTTGGATTTTGTGGACCTGCTGATAAACCATCAAAAAGTGTATATGGAAATCTTCCTTACATAGCACCAGAAGTTATTAATGGAAGAGAATATACTTTTAAATCTGATATCTATAGTATTGCAATACTAATGTGGGAAATTTCATCTGAACAACCACCATTTATTAATCATGAACATGATTATGATCTTGCAATAAATATTATTAATGGTATTCGACCAAAAATTATGTTAGGAACTCCTACAGAATATAAAAATTTAATGGAACAATGTTGGGAGGCTGTTTCATCAAAAAGACCAGATACTTTTACACTTATGAAAAAAATAAGAGAAATGAATTTATATTATCAAAGTATGACGGATGAATCATTTCAATCAGAAATATATAGTAATTTAGAACTAGGTAAAACAAATAATAGTACAAATTTCAGATTATTCACAAGTAAAATTCATCAATTTGAGATTCTACCCGAACCAAGGAATGCAGCAGAAGGTATTATATTTAATATATATTGCTTTTATTGTTTAATTAACATAAATAATAACAAAAAATTCTAATTGTTTGTATTAAAATAAATAGAGGAGCTAGAAGGTATGTAAATTTATCAATCTAATATTTATAATCTTTTAATTTCTCAGATTATTTATACTCTTATTCATTTTGACTTTTTTTAACTTCATTTTAAATAGTATTCCATAGTAAACCATATGATTTCAGTATTCCTAATAGTAAGTATTTTTTTCAAATTGTAAATTTGTTATATATAGTATATATTCAATTATTAATTTTACCTTTTCTTTAGCTGATAATTTAATGACTCAAGCAATCTAATATATAGCCTTTTTGAAGGTTGGTGAATTTATCCATATACAGTATTTAATTGAATTTTATCTTTTTTTTTATAAAAAAGAAAAATAATTGGATAAATAAATAATGAATCATATTTTAAATTTAGCCAATAGTAAAAATTATCCAATATGTTTAAAAGTTACAAGTAAAGATGGTAAGTAAATAAATTAATATTATTTATTAATGCAAATATTCATTAAACATAATTTACTTCAATTTAATATGAACAAGAAACAGTGCAGCAAACAAAAAGATCAAATGTTAATTTTGATGATAAGACTGACAAATATACACATTTTAATGACCAATTTTGTATTTTTTTTTTTAATTATTCTTCTTTTATTACTAAAAATGATGAAGATGAAGTATACAATAACCCAAATTTTCATTCTGAAGAACAAGATGAATTTGAAATTCCTTAAGGTAAAAAATTATTATTATAAAATGTAAAAATTATTTTACTAATTTTTATTATTGTAAATATTTATTTTTTTTTTAGATATTTAGATTATTTAGATACAATCGATTTATACTGTGACTTGCTGCCATCTCTCATTACAACTATTTTGTCAATCGTTATAAAATATTTTATATTTATTCATATTTTATTTAAACACTAAGGATAGAGTAGTAAGATTTCTTACAAATTTCTTAGTTTGTAATTTAAATAATTCATATATGTAAAATTATTAACCCTCCATTTTAAATAAAATTTATAAATTTATATCTATATTCAATATTTTTAAAAAAATGGGGTTTCTTGATAATTTTTATTAATTATTTCAAAAATTAAAAATGTGTTAAAGAAGTATACTATATATGGGCGGACCTATAGCAAAAGGTGGGGCTCAGACAATCACGTGATTTAGGAAAAAATCGCACTTTAATATTATTGGTTAATTTAATAAATTATAATTTATTCCATCATTTTTAAAGATTCTTAAAATCAATTTTTTTTGCAAACTAGGATAAAATTTTGTAAGAAATTCAATAAAAGCATTAGTTTTTTTCTAAAGCATTTATATTATCTGTTAAATGCAATAATAGAAAAATACAAAATTTGCAAATTCTTTAATAAAAAATTTTTTTATTAATATATTATAAACAAAATTTTTTTTTTTCTGAAAGGTTAAATAAAGTAATATATAATTAAAATAAAATCTCAAAAAAAAATTTTGGCCGAGCCCCCCCTTTTGCTATAAGTCCGCCCATATGTACTTCAAGAATTTATAAGATTGAAGTAACATTTTAATGTGGTCAATCCGCCATTTAGATTTATTACATGCCTTGGTTCGCTATATTAGGACAACATAAAATAATTCATATTAAACTATTGAAGGGATAATATCATAAGAATGCGTAAAACTAAAAGGTAATTACGACTTTATCTATTAAATGTTTATTACAAATAAAAAACCATTTTTCAGGAGGGAGTAAATTATAAAGCTCGAAAAAATTTCATTAAGCGGCGCAGTAAACAGGTCATGAATACTTCAGGGATGATGTATTTAAATTTATATTATTTAATGTTTAAAATACATTATACTTTATTATTTTCTCTTCATCCATTCACTTAAAATGAGTAATTATTGACTCGAGGAAAAAACCTGTTCCATAATCTGAAAAAGCATAGTGCAGGCAAGAATTACAATTAGTCTCAGCTGTCATTATTAATCACGCGTTCTCATGCCGTTAAGACATGATCTGAAAGCATCATGTGTCATCTATCCAATTAATGGCGTAGTTGAACATATCGAATAGGTAATATGATTTAATTAAATAAAATTAAAATATCCGTCGATAACAAATAATTATTGAAGTAGACAGGCACCTTTCATTTAAACAAAGTACCGATATACCAAAAATCATAATGCAAAATAAAAAATCGCAAGTTGCAAAATCGTTAAAAAAGATCAATTATAACGTCAAACTGCGGTAACACAAAATTAATCTGCGACAATTAACTCCGGTTACACTGCAATAATACTCCAAATAAATATGCAGGTGTAAAACTTATTTAAAATTTTTAACTTAAATTTCTTTCACCGTGTGATATAATACTGAAACGAAAGCTGAATACGAAATTTATCAAACAGTTAATACTTATCCTAAATTATCAAATAAACAGCAACTAATTTTAAATATGAGTGATATTAATACACAGATTAATGCTAATTCATTGCATGCAGCATTGACTCAAAATTTTTATAAAGTAAATGCTTTGGAAATGGAACCTACAACACAAAATATTGAAGAAAATATTTTTGACGAAGACTTAATTATAGTAATTGATAATTTGGTTAATCTTTATCTTCAGGAAATCAATAAAGGAAAAGAAGAAAAAATAAGAAAGAAATTTGTTCTTGATTATTTTAATTATTATAAGATTAATTTGCAAAAAATGTATTATTGGCTTGTAAATAACCAAACTTGCTCAAATTCTATTTATTTGCTTGGATATTTTAATTATTATGGTATTGAAATTGACATTAATAGACACAATGCATTTAATATATATCAAAAAGCAGCAGAGTTAGGAAATATTGTAGTTCAATACGATCTTGCTAATATGTATATAGATGGGGAAGGTTCTGATAAAGATTATGGAAAAGCTTTTGAATTATCCAAAAAATTAACGGAAGGAAATAATACGTGTGGGATAAATTTGTTAGGATATTGTTATGAATGTAATATTGGAACTGATGTTAATGAACAAAAAGCATTCGAATTTTATCAAAATGCAGCAGATTTAGGAAATATATTTGGAATGTATAATCTAGGACGTTGTTATAAGAATGGATTTGGAACCAGTATTAATAATAAAAAGGCATTTGAATTATTTCAAAGAGCGGCAAATTTTGAATACAATTCAGCTCAACAAAGTCTTGCCTGGATGTACGAAAAAGGACGTGGAACTGAAAAGAGTATTGAACTAGCAATTTATTGGTATAAAAAATCTGCTAAACAAGGAAGCATATATTCTAAAAATAAACTAAAGCAACTTTTAGAAGAATGTACCATGTAATAATTTAAAAAAACCGGGTTAAAATATATATACGTATTTTTTCAGGTAACTTATTAACAGACTTTGTTTTCGATTAATTATACTTATAGAGTTATAGATAATTGTTATTGCAATTATAATAATTATAATACTATTTTGATTTCAAAAATCAGGTATATATATCTCCGTTCTTTTATTTCGCGATGTTTAACGTTAGCTTCGACTTTTATCCAGCCAAACAACTTATTAAAAAATATGAGAATTTTTTTTATTTAGTTTTTGTGATATTTACTTGGAAATTCTATGAAAACTTTGTGGATTTCGATTTGTAAATTTAATTCTTGATATTTATTTTATATATCTGAGTATTTAAATATTTGAAATTTACTGGTTTATGTTTATGTGAAATTACATTATGTCTTCAATCTAACATTATATAAAGTTTATTTTTATTATATTGCTTTTCTATATAGTAACAATACAAATTACGCATTAGTATGTTATGAAAATTACTTTCATTTTACACTTTATATACAGTCAGACATCCATATAATCACTCTCTATATAGTCACAACTCTTTATAAGAACTCATTTTTTCAAACCGGATTTTTGATATATAAAATTACCTCCTCACAATCACAAATCAATTATAATCACTTTCACATTATTGATCTAAACGTGCATATTATTTATATTAATAATAAAACCTCTCATAATAACCTATAAATTATAATTTTATTTATTTATTTCTATATTTTATGTGAAGTTGGCAATAAATTATAATTCTGGCCGTATATCATAATTTTTAGCCAAAATTACAAAAATCACATGACTTTGGATTAATGTAATTCCGACTAGCACTATATTCAGAAATTAATTTCAGATAAATTTAGTATGCAATAACAAATTTTGTGGAACCGATTAGATAATTATACTGCACTTTTTTATATAACAAAGAATTATGGCAAGCCGAGTTGGACAAAATTATCAGACATTGTGCGGTAAAAAATCAAGCATTGCTAGATAAAATGTCACCCCGTGTCTGACATTTTACCTGTTTATGCTTGATTTTCATCTGTCCCGTGCTTGATATTTATCTGTACGTGCTTGAT
>QZLH01000025.1:92543-110581 GCA_003833135.1 Oehlia diaphana
TTTTAAGACCTCTCCCAAAATATTTACCTCTTTAGCCTAAAACTAGTAGAAGGAGTTTCTAGAAAAAAAATAGGAAAAAAATATTATAAAGTTAGTTTATTAAAAAAAAAAAAAAAAAAAAAAAAACGTGATTCTTTAAAAAAAAAAAAAAAAAAAAAAAATGACGATCGTGTACGTAATCATGTACGTGAAAAAGATAAGCGTAATCATTTATTAATAATTTATTTACTACTAGCAGTCACCCACCCGTTCTTTGTACCGGACCAATGATTTTGTTTAAATAAAAAAATTTAGTATTATAATGTAATACTAAGTAAATTAAAGATGGTTACAGTAGTTGTTGTTTATAGTTAGGAATTTAATATGGTAATAATTAGTCAATAAAAAATAATAAAATAATAGCAATTTATATTAACGAGTGTAGAATGAAATTCGGATTAGGAATTGTGAAAAAATAATTATCAATAAAAATTGATTGATTTTTTAGAAGTATTTTCGAAAAACTTTATGATAATACTACAAATATTTTTATTAATCAATTGTAAATTTTATAATTATTTCTTATTATTTTATATTATTACGTCAATCTTAAACTTATAACCAACCTAGGAAAAATATTTGAACAATCAAATGTATTAGAATATTATTATTTTTTTGATACTCATTTTACTCGATAAATTATTAATTTAACTAAACCATTTGAATTAAAATCTTTATTAAAAATCTGGTGATTATTTAGAGAATTTCGAATATGGATTTGGTTAGGTTATAATAATCCATTATTAAATCATCAATTTCTTCAATTAATTAATTATAAAATATTGTAAAAATATTTTTTTGATTTTATGAATTTGAAAATCAACCTATTTATCCGACATTCAATTTAATTGGAAAATCTTCTATCAACGTCAGTCAATTTTCCTACATACATTGATTTTTTAAAAAAATAATAATTTTGTATATATACTTAATATAATATTTTATTTCTTTATTTAATAATAAAAAAAATCGAAAGAAAAAAAAAATTAAAAAAAAATTTGGGGGAAAGAAAAAGGATAAAGAAAGAAATCGGGTTAAAAAAAAGGAAAAAAAGGTATCTGAGAAAAAAAAAAAATAAGTACCGAAAAAAAATTTCGAAAAAAAAGGACAATATTTCAGTTCAAAAAAAGTGAAAAATAAAATTAAAAAAATAACAATACGGTCTAAAAAAAAAAGATCGAAAAAAAATAATATAGGTCTTAAAAGACTGAAACAATAGGATTATTTAACAGTTTGGGAAAAAAAGTAAAACGTAAATGGGAAAAGAATAAGAAAATAATTTCTCGGTTTGAAAAAAAAAACTAAACCGAAAGAAGAAAAAGGAGAAAAAATTTTTTTACGTTTAATAATCAAAAAAATTCCGATTAAGGTAAAATTTCATCAACTGAAATTGGATTAGTTAATTGAAATGCATACATATCGAATAGTTTTTGACCATAAATAGATCAGGCGGTGGTATGTTATGTCATGAGTTTTAATTATGGGATTTCAAGTTACATAATTCAAATTAATTATGTGGAGACTAATCCAAACATCAGACAAATTTTAATTCTATAGATTTATCAAAAAATTTATTATAGATTTAATTACAAAATTATTAATATTGTTATTTATCTATATAGTTAAAAATAATCTCACTAAAAAAAAAAATTCGTTATTATCAAAAAAAAAAATAATTTTCATGCGAATTTATTAGTCGGAAACAAAAATATCCATTGACTAAATCTCTTAACATCAAAAAGCTGTAAGATATAGTTCTAATCTGATTATAGTCTTGACCAAAACCAAAAAGAATAAACAATATTTTTTGGGTATAAAAAATTCCAAAATTTTGATAAATTCCGATTAAAAAAAATCCCCTAAAAAAAATTCAATAAAAATAAAACAAAAAATAAATTTTAGTTAAGTTAACCAAAAGAAACAATAATAATAAAAAGAGGGATAAAAAAATTAATAAAAAAAAAGACCAAAAGGTATCACTATTCAAATTATTTATACAGGGTATTCTAAATATGACAAAATTTTAATTAGATAGATGAATTTTTCTAACTATCACCGGAGGTGATGATCACCGGTGACTGAAATTATGACGATCGACCAGCATTATAAAAATATAGTGCCGGTAAAAATTGATAATTCTGGCCAACGGTGATGATAACCCCTGGTGATTTGATGTAAAAATCAATAAAGAAAATAATTTATTTTTTCCTTTTTATTTCTTTTTTTTTAATTTAAAAAAACAATGTTATTTATTCTTTTACCATTATCGGTTAAATAAAAAAAACAATGGGAGATTTCGGTAAATGTCAATCATTATGTAATCAAGTTTTCCCGTTCAAAGTTAAAAAAAATTCGGACAAATGTTATAGGATTGATATATCTATGAATAAATAATGAATTATTTTTTTACAAATATAATAATTACATCAAAATATTTGATCATAAAAAAATGATTCTACTTATTTATGAAGAAATGTTGACTTCATTTTTTAATTTAATAACACTCACAAAAAAAAATATTTAATATCTCTTTTTTAAAAAAAAAGAAAAAAAAAGTCGTTTAAGTAAAAATATTAGTAAAAAAAAATATCTATTCCTTACATAAAAAAATAAATAAATACTATGCCAGCAACTCACTTTAATTTGTGTAATTCATTCAATTGTTGAACGAGAAAGTAATAATTTTATTATAAAAGAAACTATTGGTAATATGAGAAAAGAAGATAACACAATAATGAATTTAAAAATAATTGCCTTTTTTCCAAAAAATCCATCAGTTCCGAAATGGATTTCCGATTGCATCTGGTGATGTAATTAGGTTTACAAGAAAATTTATTCTTAATGAGGAACCTCCTCATGATAATGATATTTTGGAGGTAATTTTTAATGTATTATTTATGTAAAAAAAAAAATAATAATAATACCCAAAGAAAATAATTATTAATTCTTTTTTTTTTAAAAAAAAAAAAAAATTAGATGCCAGCTAATACAGGTGATCATTTGAACCTTACAAAAGATAATCTTCCGATTAGTTCAATCTCTGTTTTTCTCATTGGTTATGTTATAAGACAAGTACAAGATGATGATTTATTTAAAAGTATCAAACTTAATGTTAATGAAGGGAAATGTTGCTGACAAATTTAATATAAAATGTGATACTTAAAAGCGGATGAGAGAATTGATAAAAAATCCTTTAATTAATATTTTCTACATTATTACAAACATAGAACATAAATATACAACTCACAATAAATAACATATTAACTGAAAAAATATCAAAGACCTGACGCCGCCCTGATTTATTTTTAAAAATCTAAAAAACGCGGTATGAAAAATTTTTCAATGTTACACAAAAATGATGTGGCGTTATTATTATCGCAATCACGTGAAAATAGATTAGTAATCACTGCATGCAGTACTACAGTGCTGTACATTCAAATGAAAAAAAAAAATGGTCTCATTATATTTTTCTTTTTTGTATTCACGATGTCTGATAATACTGAAATACAAGCTGCTTATAAACATTGTCAGGAAGATAATCATCATCCTGAGTTATCAAATAAACGGAAATTAACTCTAACTTTGGATAATGTAGAAATTAAAAATTTTTTTTGGGTAGATATAAATGAAATGAAGCCTACAACTCAAGATATTAAAGAAAATATTTTTGAAGAAGATTTATGTATTGTAGTTGATGAATTAATTAATCGTTATTTTGAAGAAACGAATAAAGGAAAAGAAGCAAGAGTAAGAAAACAATTTGTTCTTGATTATTTTAATGATTACAAAATTAACTTACAAGAAATCTATCAATGGCTTCTGAATAATCAAACTTGTTCAAATTCTATTTATTTACTTGGATATTTTAATTATCATGGAATTAATGTTGAAGTTAATAAGAAAAATGCACTTAAATTATATCAAAAAGCAGCAGAATTGGAAAATATTGTAGCACAATTTGATCTTTCTTATATGTATATTTGTATCGAAAAAGATTATAATAAAGCTTTTAATTTATCTAAAAAATTATCTGAAAAAAAATATCCATGTGGAATAAATAGATTGGGTTATTGTTATGAAAAAGGAATTGGAACCGAAATCAATAATCAAAAGACGTTTGAATTATATAAAATGGCAGCCGATTTAGGAAATGCAAATGGAATAAATAACTTAGGATATTGCTATGAAAAAGGAATTGGGACTGAAATTAATGAAAAAAGGGCATTTGAATTATATTATAAAGTAGCAGATTTAGGGGAATCTTTTGGAATAAATCACTTGGGTAATTGCTATTTTAGTGGGATTGGAACTTTAGTTAATTTTCAAAAAGCATTTGAATCATATCAAAAAGCAGCAAATTTGAATTATGATGTAGCACAATATAATCTTGCTTTGATGTATGAAAATGGGTATGGAACTAAGAAAAATATAAATAATGCAATTTATTGGTACAAAAAATCTGCCAAACAAGGATATGAAAATGCACAGATTAGATTAAATAACCTTTAAAAAATTAATTAGAATTTTATGTTATATTTTATATTTATTGTATAAATCTATCATGGAAAAAATCCTGGGGAGTGGTGTATTATTTTGAGATGCATGTGACAATTTGAATTTATATAATTGTTATTTTAATATAAGTCTATTATTGCATATTACGTTATATACACGTATAAAAAAAAGTAATAGTATATAAATAAAATGTATGCAAAATATTGTAATTTAGCATGAAATCGATTATTTAGAAAAAATTGTTACATTATTAAATTGCCCATTTGGGATAACAGGATTCATGATCAATATATGAATTCGGGATATTGGAATTCATTGATGTTCGAGTTTCAGCAAATGTTACAGTTCTGGAAGTGGACATTCGGAAAACTTTGCTGCAATAATCTAAACAATATTTCTATTTAAAATAAAATTAATACGTTATACAAATCAAATTATACCCTTTCTTAATCACTAATTCTTCACATTACATATTAAAACTATTTGTAATATATAGTTGGATATTTTTCAACAATTCAATTCAGCAATTAAATATACTTGTGATACGTCAAATTTTTTCGAAAATTTACGTAATGTCGCGATATCCATAGTATATATTATACATGTGAGTAAAAATTTCGTCCTCATGATAAACGCTCCAAAGGAAAGTCATCAGGTCTGAAGAAACTTACGCCAAACGTTAGAGTTTTGTCCACTTGTAGAAATTTCGATCGACCTGGAATTTTCGTCAATGTTATATAAAAGTTTTTGTAAAATACAGAACAATTTAATCTATTATAATTTCACATTCAGAATTTATAACAAAATTTCTAAATTTCTAACTTCTTAGATAAAAATAAAATTAAAGTATAATAAATAAAAACAACTTTCTTTAGAATTAAATTAAATCTCATTATTACATGATAATTAAACTCTAGGCGACGTGTGTTTGCATGAGTTAAAAAATACCACGATTCCAAAGCAAAGACATCTGTAACTTATTTAGATCTCAGATAAATTGGGCCAGGTCTGCAGCAGCTTCTATAATTTCCGCTAAATCTTTAAAAATTCGGCCATATATTAAAATTTAGATATATGATTTTTTTTTGTTACAGTATATTAAAAATTATGTTCATTAATAAATAATGAATCGACATACTAACTGCGGTGACACAAACAAAATTAATCTACGTGGCTAAATTAATTGCCATTCTCAGAACGCCAATACTGCAGTACTACTGTACATCCAAATAAATAAGTAAGTTGTGTAAAAATTTAGTCATAGTATTTCACTTTCAACCCTCAGAATCATTATTAATAACACCGCTTACGAATGTTATTATCAATTATCAAATAAACGACAGTTAATTCAAAATTTGGATATGCTATCTCATATTACTCGAAATTTTTTTAAAATAAATATATCGGAAATAGAACCTACAACTCAAGATATTGAGAATATTTTCGATGATGATTTAAATATCGTGATTGATAATTTGATTAATCTTTATTTTCAGGAAACGAATAAAGGAAAAGAAGAAAAAGTAAGAAAGAAATTTGTTCTTGATTATTTTAATTATTATAAGATTAATTTGCAAAAAATGTATTATTGGCTTCTAAATAATCAAACTTGTTCAAATACTATCTATTTACTTGGATTTTTTAATTATCATGGAATTGGAATTGATATTGATGAACAAAATGCATTTGAATTATATCAAAAAGCAGCTGATTTAGGAAATATTGTAGTTCAATACGATCTTGCTAATATGTATTTTTATGGGAAAGGTGTTGATAAGGATTATGATAAAGCTTTTGAATTATCTAAAAAGTTATCAGAAAAAAAATATTCATGTGGACTAAATAGGTTAGGATATTGTTACGAATATGGTATTGGAACTAACGTTAACGGACAAAAAGCATTTGAATTATATCAAAAAGCGGCAGAATTAGGAAATGTAATTGGAATATATAACTTGGGACGTTGTTATAAGAATGGATTTGGAACCATTATTAATAAAAATAAGGCTTTTGAATCACTTCTAAAAGCAGTAAATTTAGGATATAATGTAGCTCAACAAAATGTTGCCTGGATGTATGAAAAAGGATATGGAACTGAAAAAAATATGGATTTAGCAATTTATTGGTATAAGAAATCTGCTGAACAGGGGAATAAGCATTCTCAAAATAAATTGAACAAACTTTTAAATGAATGAATGAATGAACTATACAGGTTTTATTGAAAAAGAAATTACTAGTTATTAAACCAAAAAATAAATGCAAGTCTCTCGTTAACTTGTTTATTATGCCCAACTTCATGCGCTAGTAACTTCGAATTTAATTTAATTTCATGGGATTTGCGTGGATAATTCATGGGAAGTTTAATTTATAAGTTCATTCTACACTTTTTAATTTTTATCAAATCGCTATATCATATGATATTTATTTTTACTTCAAAAACCGGGTAATTAGAAATTAGCAATTTGGATTTAATTTTGTTATAGACTGTTTTCATTAGATTTTTAATTTGTAAATTATAACAAAATTTAACATTTTCAATAAATTGGTTTGTTATCTATGTGATTAAATAATGCTTATATTAAGTAAAAGTTATTTTTGTTATATAACTCCTTTATAAATGATGCATATGTTGTATTTATATAATGTTCTTATATAACATTGATACTTTAAACTGTGGTGACACAAAGTTAATCTGCAATAATGGTTCCACCGCATTGTTACATTCAAATAAATATGCAATATAAAATTAGATTCTTTCATGATAACTTAAATTTTCGTTCACTTGTAAAAAATTACTATTTACAATGTCAGATAATATTGAAATGCAAGCTGGATATGAAAATTATCAAAATATTTATCCTAAATCATCAAATGAACAACAACTGACTCTAAATAATATGAATAATATTAATACACTGAATATTAATAATAATTCATTACATATAGAATTATCTCAAGTTAATCAAAATTTTTTTAAAGTAAATATATCAGAAAAAGAACCTTCAACTCAAGATATTGAAATAAATACTTTTGAAGAAGATTTAAAAACTATAGTTGATAATTTGGTTGATCTTTATTTCCAGGAAACAAATAAAGGGAATGAAGGAAGAGTAAAAAAGAAGGTCGTTCTTGATTATTTAAATAATTACAAAATTAACTTACAAGAAATCTATCATTGGCTTCTAAATAATCAAATTTTTTCAAATTCCATTTATTTACTTGGATATTTTAATTATCAAGGACTTGGAGTTAACATTAACATGCAAAATGCATTTAAATTATATAAAAATGCAGCAGAGTTGAAAAATATTGCGGTTCAATATGATCTTGCTAATATGTATATAGATGGGGAAGGTACTGATAAAGATTATGAAAAAGCTTTTGAATTATCCAAGAAATTAGCAGAAGGAAATTATACTTGCGGAATAAATTTGTTAGGATATTGTTATGAATATAATATTGGAACTGCAATTAATGAACAAAAAGCATTCGAATTTTACCAAAATGCAGCAAATTTAGAAAATACGTTTGGAGTATATAATTTAGGACGTTGCTATAAGAATGGATTTGGAACCGATGTTAATAAAAAAAAAGCATTTGAGTCATTTCAAAAGGCGACAAATTTAGGAAATGTATATGCAAGTTACAGTTTAGGACGTTGTTATAAGAAGGGATTTGGAACTGATATTAATAAAAAAAAAGCATTTGAGTTATTTCAAAAACCAGCAAATATTGGATATAATATGGCTCAACAAAATCTTGCCCGGATGTATGAAAAAGGATATGGAACTGAAAAAAATATTGGTCTGGCAATTCATTGGTATAAAAAATCTGCTGAACAAGGGAATAAATATTCTCAAAATAAATTGAACCTTCTCTTAAATGAATGAAATTAAATAGTAATTTTTAAGTATTATGAGAAAAAAAATTACTATTATTATAGATGGGTATATAGCAAACATACAGTATATTGTATGGTTAGTTTTGTATGTATTGTATTATTAAAACATTAATGTATGTATGGTCTTTTTCCAATTATGTATGTATTGTACGATAAATGTGATAATTTCATAACTTCATATATTATTTGATTTAAGGATAACTTCTTGCCACACTTTTTATTACCAAATTTATCTAATTACGCATTTTTCATAATGATTGTGTAATCTTTCTTTATTTTTATTTAAAAATAAATATTTTTACCGTGTTTATTACTACTTTTTCATTTAAAAAACTTATAAAAACGCAACAGAAATATTTTTTTTTATACTACAATCTTCTCTTTTCTTTTCATTTAAAATATTTCTATCACGTTTATCCAAAGTAAATCATGTTATTCATTCAGATATCGAGACTATATCTGATGACGAAACTATATCTGAAAATGAAATTTAACTCTTATGATTCATCATCTATGAAATTGTACTAGATGTTTGCATTATCTCTAGGCTCTAGCATTACATTAAGGAATATTTATTTTATTTATAATAAATAATAAATTTTTTTTTTTTTTGTGAATCCTAATATTATGTATAGCGAAAATAAGTATGCCATACATCATTTTTAATATCCATACATGTATGGACACTGACAATCAAAGCATACATAAGCATACAATACATACAACGTTAAGCATACCCTAAATGTTTTATAATCACCTATTATAGATGTAGGTATATTTACATTCCGTACTTTAACCTTCTGTGCTAATTTTTATTTATTCAAACATTTAAGAAAAATTCATTGTAGCCAAATTTATGTAAGTTCCAAAGGAAAAACATTTCTTTATAGAATCGCTTTATTTTATATTATTTATTTTTGCTTCAAATATCTGGGTAGTTAAAGACTACAGTTTTATATTTTTATATTTTAATTTTGTTATAAAAGTTCACATTAGATTTATGCAGCTTCTCAACAAATTGGACCAATCATCACTGGTCAAAGAGGTAATATGGAAACCTTGGTGTACGTGATTAAAACTTGTCCAATTTACATAAAATTTCCATAACATTTCCACAACTTCATTGAAATCTGGCGTACACCATGGAAATTGGACAGGTTTCCACTAAATTATAATAGTATAAACTTCACGTAAACCATATCTCTTCGACTTGTGCATGTCACTAACGTTTAATTACAATTACCTATTTATTTTCATTATTTATTTATTTTGGTTACATTATGCTGACATTAAATAAAGAACATCATTGCTATATAATTACTTAATAAATAATGTATATGTCGTTTTGGTATAATATTTTTTATATAATAATAATTGATTTGTGCGATTGGAATATAATGAGAATTCCTTTTATTTTATAAAGTACTTTATGTAATGATGACGTCATACTGCGGCGACACAAAATTCATTCTGTGGACAATTAAAACTAATTGGTTACACTGCAGAAGTACATCCAAATAAATATGCAGTGTAAAAAATTAAATAATGTTTTTCGCCCCTCATACGCCCCTCAATGACTTTCTGAATACGAAAATTATTAAACAGTTAATATTTATCCCAAATTATCAAATAAGCAGTAACTAATTCTGAATATGGATACATCTCATGTTGTACATAATTTTTTTAAAGTAAATATGTTGGAAACAGAACCTTCAACCCAAGATATTGAAGAAAATATTTTTGAAGAAGATTTAAGTATTTTAGTTGATAAATTGGTTGACCTTTATTTTCAGGAGATAAATAAAGGAAAAAAATTAAGAAAGCAATTTGTTCTTGATTATTTTAATAGTTATAAGGTTAATTTACAAGAAATCTATTGTTGGATTCAAAATAATCAAACTTGTTCAAATTCTAATTATTTACTTGGATATTTTAATTATCATGGAATTGGAATTGATATTAACATGCAAAATGCATTTAAATATTATCAAGAAGCGGCAGAATTAGAAAATGTGTTGGCTCAATTTGAACTTGCTAGTAACATGTATTTTTATGGGAAAGGTGTTAAAAGTAATTATTATAAAGTTTTTGAATTATCTGAAAAGTTATCAAATAAAAAATATTCATGTGGAATAAATTTATTAGGATATTGTTATGAGCATGCAGTTGGAACTAATAAGAATGAACAAAAAGCATTCGAATTATATCAAGATGCAGCAGATCTAGGAAATATATTTGGAATATATAATTTAGGACGTTGTTATAGGAATGGAGTTGGAATCAATGTTAATATAAAGAAAGCATTTGAATTATATCAAAAAGCAGCAAATTATGGATATTATGCAGCTCAACAAAATATTGCCTTGATGTATGAAAAAGGATTTGGAACTGAAAAAAATATGGATCTAGCAATCCATTGGTATAAAAAAGCTGCTGTACAAGGGAATAAATACTCTCAAAGTAAATTGAAACAACTTTTAAAAGAATGAATGAATTAATAATTTTTATGTTTTATGAAAAGAGACTAATATTTTTTATCCAAAAAATACAGATATCTTATTCAGCCTGCTTTTTAAATTCATTATTACTCTTGATTTACTCTATAAAATCACCCTTTTAATTTTCCGCACTAATTTACCATGAGATTTTTTTTTCAATTAAGTAATTTATTCAAATAAGTGTTTTTGTTTAATTATACGGTAAATTTATGTATCTATTAAATTAATTCTAAGTGAAAAATGCTCATTATATCATTTTCAATTATTCAATAATATTTATTTTACTTCAAATATCTGAGTAGTTTGTAGAAATTCGAGATTTATATTTTAATTTTAATAAAATATATTCATTAGATTTTGAGAATGTATAACTACTACTATGTGTTTTTTCAACAATCATGTTTACTATTTATTTCTATTCTTATTCACAATTTATTTATATTGAGACTACTTTATTATGCTTACTTTAAATAAAAGTTATTTTGTTATATTAAATACGGTATTTACTATAAATAAACATGTTGTTTTGCATAATATATGTTGTATGATATGTTTAAATAACAATACAATTGTTAAAAATTAAGATTTTAAAAATAATTCCCATAAATTATGGTTATAAATCAATAATCATAAAAACTACAAAAAAAAATTAAAAAGATTATTCAGTATTTACACAATATTTAGTTGAAAATAAATTTTTTAAAAAATAAAAGTTATTTGTTACCAAATGTAAATTATGAAGTATACGAGAGAAATGTATTCCATGGGTATCTGAAATATTCATTGATGCCTTGGGAGCCCCCGAAGAGAGGGAGCATCGGTGTATATGGAGTATTTATTAGGTATCCATGGAATAACTATTACTTATATACCGATAGATTTTATACTTTTTTATACCAGTGGAGTAATTTACAAATCCATCGGTGAATACATAATACCGATGGGATAAAAAAAATTATTTTTGGTATAAATTTTATGATTTGGTTTATTTTATGAACATGCCATATTTCTGCGGTGATACTGGGATAGTTGATGTTATAATAGCAGTATCTTAAGAAACTCCTCGTTTCTATAAGTGTAAAATGTAAGTAATTTTCATGATACTTGATATCACACTAATAAATGGGACGTTATACATTTTAGAAATAATCAGCGTTAAATCACGTAATCGGGACATTTTTTGAATATTTTCATGTATTGAATTGACACAATCTAAGAATAAATTCCGTGGATATGAATGAGATAAACATGGAATGAAATTGATTAGCTTTTTTAATAAAATTTTGTTACTTTATTATACTAACAATAAATATAAATAAATTATAATTCAGTTGCTCATAAATTGGCCCATAATATTCTTAAAATTGATATACTATATGGTCATTCACCTTTATATATTAAGCAATTTTACAAAAAAAGATAAAGCTTCATACGAGAAACATAAATAGAAGCAAAATTTTAATTTAAAAGATTATTTAATTTATTTTGTGCATTTTTGTGTCCTTGCTTGGCAGATTTTTTATACCAATAAATTGCATTATCTATATTTTTCTTAGTTCCATACCCATTTTCGTACATAAAAGCAAGATTATATTGGGCTCTATCATTTTTCAATTTTGCGGCTTTTTGATATAATTCCAATGCCTTTTGCGTATTAACTAAAGTTCCAATTCCATTAAAATAACAATTACCCAAGTGATTTATTCCAAACGATTCTCCTAAATCTGCTACTTTGTGATATAATTCAAATGCTCTTTGTTCATTAATTTCTATCCCAATTCCCTTTTCATAACAATATGCTACGTTATTTAACCCCTTTGCATTTCCTAAATCTGCCGCTCTTTCATATAGTTCAAACACTTTTTGTTCATTAACATCAGTTCCAATGCCATGTTCATAGCAATATCCTAACAAATTTATTCCACATGAATAATTATTTTTCGCTAAATCTATAGTTAATTCAAAGGCTTTTTCATAATCTTCATCAGTGCCCTCTCCATCCATATACATATTGGCAACTTCATATTGAGCTACAATATTTTCCAACTCCGTTGCTTTTTGATAAAATTTAAATGCATTTTGCATGTTAATATCAATTCCTATTCCATGATAATTAAAATATCCAAGTAAATAAATAGAGTTTGAACAAGTTTGGTTATTTAGAAGCCAACAATAGATTTCTTGTAAATTTATTTTACAATCATTAAGATAATCAAGAACAAATATCTTTCTCGCATTCACTTCTTTTCCTTTATTTATTTCTTCAAAATAAAGATTAACCAATTTATCAACTACTATAATTAAATCTTCTTCAAGAATATTTTCATTGATATCTTGAGTTGTAGGTTCTATTTCTAATATATTTACTTTAAAAAAGTTTTTAATAACATGAGATAATTCTGTGTATAAAGAAAGATTCAGTATACTAATATTATTCATATTTAGATTTAGTTGCTGATTATTCGATAATTTAGGATAAGTTTTAACTTGATAATTTTCGTATTCAGCTTGCAGTTCGGTATTATCCGACATTGTGAATAATACTTTATAGGTGAAGAAGTTTAAGTTACCATAAAATGATTACACTGCATATTTATTTGGACGTAATACCGTACCGCAGTACGACCAATGAATTTTTGTATGCCGCAGTTTTGGCGTTATACTAATCTTGGCATATATAGTATTAATTACAGCTATTTGATATTCCAGTAGTGTGTCAATCCGGATGAAATCCGTAATCCGTCATCCGTTTAGCTCATCCGATTATCCGTGACGGATAATCGGATTATCCGGATATCTGTCGGATTTGATCAGATATTTGCCGGATATCCGATTAAATAATATATATGTAAGAGTTTGAAGAGTTTGGAATATTTAAAAGTAACTAGGTAAAGATTTCACTAACAGTTTTTTCTTCTTTTTTTTTCAATAGGGACGAATAAATGGACTTTCATTTCATTTTTTCACTGGAAATTGGAGCTTTAGTTTCGTTCAGATTTTCTCGTAGGAGTTCTTTTCTTGGAATTTTTTTTTCTTTTTACCATTTTAACCCATTATCAATCATTTCTTATTTTTTACAGTCTGACGGACGAACGGTTTGGGACTTTAGAAGACATTAAAGTTGATGGTCTATTTCGTTCATTTCGTTTGACTTTTTGTTTCCTTGGCCTAATTTTTATTAGGAACGGACCAACAGGTGAATGGTTTGAAACTTTAGAAAACATTAAGGGTAGAGTTTTGTTTTTTATTTTATTTTATTTAAACGTTTTCTTTATGTCAATTACTAAAGTTTATTTATTTCTCTCCTTAATTTTACAGGAATGGACTGATAGATAAATTTTTCAGCCCATTTGATTTCTTCCTTCCTTTTTACCCTTGAACTTTATTATTCACGCTAACAGTGGGATTGGGTAGGTTTTTTCTTCCATATAACATTATCTCCTAATTTTTTATTTCCTCTTTTAGATTAGCCGATAACCAGATGTGCTAGGGACGATAATCTTTAGAAGTCCCATTTTAGTATTTTGTTTCATTTGTTAGTTCGAGGGTTTCTTGTTCTTTTTGGTCATTAATAACAGTTTTATTTACAGACATGGATTGATGAACGAATGTTCAAGACTTTAGGTTCCATTTCGACGTTAAGGTATGTATTTTATTTCTTTCAAAGAATTTTTTTTTGCCCCTTCAACTATTACTAAACTTTTTCTTCTTATTATAGAGCGGTTTTAATTCCTTGAGCGGGTTTATTTAAAAAAGAAAATAAAATAAAAATTACGTTCCTAAAAAAAAAAAAAAAAAAAAAAAAAAAAAAAAAAAAAAAAAAAAAAAAAAAAAAAAAAAAAAAAAAAAAAAAATTCAAAAAAAAAAAAAAAAAAAAAAAATTGGTTAACGATGATCGAAGGAGCAAAAAAAATTCTTTTAAATAAATAAAATACCTACTTCAAAATCAAAAGTTCTGAAAGAAACATAATCCTTAACTGTTTCTGCAAAAAAAAGCAAGCAACGGTTAGTAAAATAGATTAAAGGAACAGAAAAAAAAAAAAGTCTTGAAACGAAGACATACTCTTTATCCTATTCAAAGTCCTATTATGTTGCTATAAGAAACAAAATTGCTAAAGGACAAAAAAAACTCAACCTAAATAAAAAAATTAAAAAAGTTCAAACCGTTCCTAAATACAAAAAGAAGAAACAGGTTTAATAGCCAGTAAGCAAAAAAATTTTTCAAACGAAATGAAATATCTACTTTAGTGAGTTTCAATCCAAACGGAATTTGTTGAAAAAGACCTGGACCTTTTCTGTAAAAAAAAAAAAAAGCAATCTCATGCACCTTTTACTAATAAAATTGTTAAAGTTGGGAATGAATATAGGAATAATTGTGCAGCTAAGAAAAAGGCTCAATTTGTTCCGTCGTGGGATCAGATACGTTTAATAATTTGAACAATACTCTTAATAGTAAATTGCGTGATGAATCAACTGAAGTGCGCCTGAAAAGGCAATTTCTGATAACAACAAGCGCATAAATGATACTGAAAATACGAATAGTAGGGCAAGGTTTTTTTATTGTTCTTCAAGTAGATAGGTATCGTCTTTATAAGGCATTTTATTGTATATACAGTATATATATACTGTACATTTTCACACGTATAGTAGCCAGCGAGTATGTTTTTTTACAAAGCTCTAATAAAATAAAAGCAAGAAACGGTTAGCAAAGGTTAATTTTTTTTAAAAGAAAATCCTGAACGAGACTTACCATAAGAAGTGACTTTCCATTATTTATTGATTAAATTTAAAAAAAAATCAACATTCCGATTTCCGATGTTTTACGGATGAATCCCGTCAAATTATGTGTATCCGAACCGTTTAAAAAAATTTATCCGGATAAAATCAATTCATTTTTTTTAATAATCAATTGTTATTTTAAAAAAAATTATATACTGTATACTGTATATCAATAAAACGACATATGAGTTATTTATAAAAAAAAGATAAGCCTTTATTTAATGTGAGCATAATATAATCTCATATGAATGAGATAAATAGAAATACTATAAAGAGTTTGTTTTTGGGCGCAAGTGAACATAATCGATACACAGTAGTTATAATTTAGTTTCTGTTATAATTTGCGTTTTCAAAATTTAATGGAAGCATTTATTAAGAAATTAAATATAAATTCTAATTTCTTACTTCTAAGGTATTTGAAATTATAGAGTAAAGCAATTTGAACGAGATATGTTAAATATGATACTAATATACTGTTTATACTGTTTTTAAATTGATTTATTTGATTTTCAATTCAAGCAATGAATTGAAATAGCAGATTAATGAGAGACATGTTTTATTTTACATACAGTAATTTCTTTTAAAAAAAATATTTATAAATTTTGTCACGAGATTCATTTTCTTTAAAGAAAATTTTAAAAATCGTTACAAAGTTCATTTCTTTTATTTCTTTTTAAAATATCGTTTTAATTTATTTTGAGAATATTCCCTTGTTCAGCAAATTTTTTATACCAATAAATCGCCAAAGTTCATATTTATTTCAAATCCATATACATTTTCATACATTTGGACAAGATTTTGTTAGGCTACGTTATATCCAAAATTTGCTGCTTTTGAAATAATTTGAACGCTTTTTTAATATTATAGCAATATGCAACATTCTAAATTATACATTTCATATACTATATTCCTAAATCCGCAGCTTTTTGATATAATTTGAATTCTTTTTGTTCATAAAAATAAGTTCTAATATTATATCCTAACTAGCTTATTCCACATGTATATTTTTCGTTTGTTAATTTTTTAGATAATTCAAAAGCTTTTTCATAATCTTTATCAGTATCCTCCCTGCTTTTTGATAAAATTTAAATACATTTTGCATGTTAAAGTCAATTACAATTCCATTATAATTAAGAATATATAATTATTTTTATAATTATGAAGATAACTAAGGAGGGTTATAATAGAT
Source organism: Oehlia diaphana (assembly GCA_003833135.1). Taxonomy (NCBI): domain Eukaryota; kingdom Fungi; phylum Glomeromycota; class Glomeromycetes; order Glomerales; family Glomeraceae; genus Oehlia; species Oehlia diaphana. The sequence continues at coordinate 109,465 of QZLH01000025.1, forward strand.
TTAGGTTATTATAATAAATCTAAAGTACTTGTATAATTATAGGTATCATTCAAAATACTAATGGAAGTCTTAATAAAATTAATATTAGAAATTCTGGTTATTATCAAATATAATCAGGCAATTCACAAATATAGTCCAAATATAAAATATATTACGGTGTTTTTGAATAAAGATGAAACACTGGAATAATTAGTGAATATTTTCATCAAGTGTCAACACTTGGAAACAATAGACATAAATTGGACAACGAAATATCGGGATAATTTTCTGGATTTGATCCGGCCAGTTCGTACATTAATATCGTACACCCCACTGTACATTAAGGAATCCGGTCTTTAAAATCATTTTTTAATAATTGGAGTTGTAAAAGTAAAAAAAAAAAAATTTAATAAATAATATTCATTTATTGAAAAACATAAATTAAAAGAAGCTATTGGATTTCGTCATAAGGATGTTCGCTTTGGGAAAATGAGATTAAAAATTTGTGAGCTGATTTATATTAATGAATAAAAAAAAAGTTGTAAAAATATCTGTATATTTGCGGAATTTGCCGATCATCAGTTATGTGGCGCAGTTCCGATTAAAATCGATCAAAACCCGTTCCTACGTAAGAAAAAATGTCAAAAATGTATAATAAAAACTTTTAAGACCTCTCCCAAAATATTTACCTCTTTAGCCTAAAACTAGTAGAAGGAGTTTCTAGAAAAAAAATAGGAAAAAAATATTATAAAGTTAGTTTATTAAAAAAAAAAAAAACAAAAAACAAAAATCAAGAATATTTATTGATTTAACGAAAAAAAGTAACTGAAAAATAATTAATAATAAATATCAAATAGATTTTAATTAAATAAATAATCAATACATAATTTAAAATCATTATTTATATTTAGAGTTATTTATTTATTGAAAGATTTTTTTTGAATAATTTTGCTTTCTAAATAAATTTTTTTTATAAACTATAAAAAAAATATATAAAAAAACGGCTCCAAATTGTATCTAATGTAAAATAATTACTAATAAACTTGCAAAAATTCTCAACTTACTTGATGTAGAAACTGGTTGAAAAGTTGATGGGGGAGTTGATGGGGAGTTTAATAGAGAGTTTACGAAAGAAACA